>PVJD01001482.1:129301-264053 GCA_004026545.1 Mormoops blainvillei
GCAGGTAAAAGATTTGGCCAATAAAGTAACATCTCTAACCTGACGGTGTCCGGGACATTCTGTTCTCGCGATGGGAATGTAACACCTAGGTCCTGTAAATGTTCTCCCATCTGCTCTTCCTGTATTCTTCAGAGCTCTCTTTATCCCTCTTAGTAGTTAATCTCTACTTAATAGTTAATAAATATTCATATTAAAAGTTCCCTTTTCAAATTGCATGTGTGTTTTTGTCTCCTGACCGAACCCCGATCCACACGCTGTGTCAGAAATGATCTGTGCCCCCTTCCTAGGCCTCTGAGTGACATATGGTTCATTGCCCTTCCATTCAAGTAGCGCAGGTAACGCTCTCGCCTGGAAGCACCATGCTGGATATTGGTGATTTGGTGATGAACAAGCAGACACAGTCCCTACCCTGTGAGTCAACAGTCAAATTACTCTTTTATTCTGTCAATATTCGAGTGCCTATTGGGTACATGGCACTGTTCTCGGTCCTGGAGAGTCAATGACCAAAAAAAAAAAAAAAAAAAAGGAAGGAAGTTTATGTAGTGGAATTTATAATAAACAGACAAACACATGCTTTAAAATAATAAAAATTTGTTAAATAAAAAAAGGTGAAATGAAAGGCGTGATCTGGGTTCTGTAACAAATAAGATCACGGGGAATACAGATGAGGAAAAACCTGTTATAGACTAAACTGTGTCTCTCAAATCTGGCTGTATTTGGAGGTATGGCCCTGAAAGAGATAAAGTTAAACGAGGTGATAAGGACGAGGTCCTAATCCATTATAACTAATGTCTTCATAAGAAGAGGAAGAGCCGGGGGGTTGGGTGTGTGCCAGAGCAGGCTCCCCAGCCCCGTCCCCCACCTCAGGGCATGTGCTAGAGGCAAAACCAGTCAACGCTTCCCTCTCACATTGCTGTTTCTCTCCCGCTCTTTCTCCCTCCCTTCCCTTTTCTTAAATAAATAAATACATACGTACCTAAATACATAAGTAAATGCATAAGTAAGAAGAAAAGATATCAGGGATGTAAACACACAAAGAAGAGGTCATATGAGAACATTTGAGAAGGAAATGATCCGCCAGATAAGGAAGACGACTCAGGAATAACCAAACCTGTCAGCACTTTGATCTTGACCCTCTACACTACAGAAGTGTAACAAAATAAATTCCTATTGTTGGAGAAGCCTAGTTTGTGGTATGTTGTTATGGCAGCCACGGCTGACGAATACAACCTTTATGAAGATCAGAAAAGACATTTATGAAGAAGAAGCATTGAAGCTGCGATTTGAAGAATGGGTCGAATTTAATTAAGTGAGGAGAGAAGAACATTTCTACATAGAACAAAGCGATGTGAAAAGGCGCTGAAAAAGGAAGACCCATGATCTGACAAACATGTTATTTAAAAAAAAATCACTCTGGCTATTTTTATGGTAAATGAATTGGAAAAGAGAAATCAGCTAGAAGGTGCCTGCGGGAGCCTTGCAGAGAGTAGTGTGAGGGGAGGGGACAGGGTTTACTACGTTTGTCTAGAATAAATGCGGCTCGTTCTAATGAAACATAGATAAGCATAATTAAGTATCGCAGGTTGCATGTATAACCACTTCGACGATGGACAACAGGGTCAAGACTGGCTTCACAGGGAGGTCGTCAGGGAAAGGAGAGGGCAGTGTGTTCGCACACTGTGGGAAGACGGCAGCCCCCCCATCTCAGGGAGAGGCAGGCAGGCTCTGCTCTGTGTTTTTCCGCTGTAATCACTGGCTTCCCTACAGGAGAGACGCTGCTTAATACAACTACCTTCCCCTTTTCCACGACTGTGGTTCTGATTAAACAGCCACCTGGCAGGAGGACGTCCTTTCTGGGAAGGGCAGTGAGAGATTTGCCATTTCCCAGAAAAACCTGGCAGTCGTTAGGTTCTGCTAATAGTAGTGATGAGTTAATTGTCTTCCCTAACAAGCCTTCCACCAAGAGGCAGAAATAAACACTGGCGGGAGGGTGCATGAAAACAGCCAGGTGCCCTGCTCCAGCCCTCCCCGGTCAGCGAGAAACATGCAATTTACTGTTCTTGCTTAGGGTGAAAGTGCTGGTCCCGGTCAGCAAGATCAAGATGGAGAGGGGGACAATTTAAAAGCAAATGAGAAGCCATGGTTTTCTCACCACATGGTACAAGTGCACCTTGGCTAAAAACCACTCCTGCCCTGTCATTTAAGCATCAGGCTTCCTCACTCTTGCACTCTCCTGGTAACTGGCTTCTACAACAGCGCAGCCACAGAGCAGCTGCGGGTCCAGCTCAGTTCTTCTAACCCACTTGGCTGAACCTGGCCTCTACTGCCCCCTTTTGGTGAACACATACTCCAGGTTCTCTACGGAGGCCCTACACCCTTCACACTTTACCTCTAGGTCTCCTGCAGGGCCTCACAAAGTCTCCCCTTGGATATCACATTATTTATTTCCGATTTGCTTTTATGTCTTGACTTGACAACCAGACAAATGCTATTTACTCTCTGATTGTCTGGGTCTAGGGATTATACGTGTTCATAGAATGACAAAATGTTAGAGTTGGGAGTTTTCTTAAAGTTTACCTAGTCCCCAATTTTTACCTACATAACTTTTGTGTGTATAATCTTTGTCATTTTCTGTGCGATGGAAGGCATCTCCAATTAATCATTCTATACTTTCTCACTGATCCCAGCCATGGTCTCAGTTCTTTTGTTTTTGTCATCAATCTTTCAGATTAGATCAGAGATAAAACTTACATATTGCTTAGTTACTGCCTTAATTTTACAGATAAGAGGCAGAGACCAGGAGCACAGATAAAACTCTGATAAGAAAGTACACTCCCAGGATAGAGCTCTTTTCATTGAAAATCACTGTGTCCTTTAGGTAAAACAAAAACAAAAAAACAATCTGGTGGTGGGGTGAGGGGATGGTTGAAAAAGGGAAGGGTTTACAATGTACAGATTACCGGTTATAAAAACAGTCACGGGGATGTAAAGTATAGCATAGGGAATATAGTCAATAATGTTGTAATAACTATGTATGGTGTCAGGTGGGTACTAGAATTATCAGGGTAATCACTTTATAAGTTATATCAATGTCTAATCACTATGCTGCCCACCTAAAACTAATGTAATATTGTATGTCACCTGTAATTGAAAAATAAAAATATTAAAAAAAATAAAAACAATTCTTTTCAGAGGTTTTTAAGAAATGGTACAGATTCTAAGGTGGTATAAATATGGTCATGTTATAGATTGAATATGCTCCGTCCCTCAAATTCATGTGTTGAAGCTCTAACCCTAAAGGTGACTGTATTCGAAGAGAGGGCCTATAAAGAGGTAATAAAGGCTGACATCATAAGTACTAATCCAGTAGGGCTAGTATCCTTTTGAGAAGAGGAAGAGACACCCAGCATGCATGCACACAGGAAAGGGCATGTGAGGACACAGACAGAAGGTGACCATCTGCAAGCCAGAAGAAGAGTTATACCAGAAACCAGCTCTGACAGCACCTTGACCTTGGACTTACAGAACTATGAGAAATAAATCTGTGGCATGAACCACTCAATCAGAGGTATTTTATTATGGCAGCCTGAGCTCTCTGATTCGGGTGGTCATTCATTTATTCAAATACTTATTCTTTATCTAACATAGTGTTGGACACCCTGCATGTTGGAATCCTCAAACAGGAAAACGTTTTTCTAGATTTCTCCTAATGGAGTAATTTCTGGATCAAAGAACCATGCTGTGTTGGTTGACAGCATTTATAATCGTTCTGAAAGAAAGTATTGGTAGATATTGACCATTGGGAGCAAAGAGAAACCCAGACATTATAGTATTCAGCCCTCTTAGCTTTTAGATGAAAGAAAGCTCAGATACTTGTCTGAAGTTACATAATCATCAGTAGATGAACTTAGGCTACAACTTAGCTGTCCGATTCAGGATAGAAAAAAAAATGTGATTTCTCACGATGTCTTTATCAGATATAGCACATCGAAGAGATGAATTCATTTGTCACTTAAAGTCGTTATCTCAAACATCTATGAACATCATCTTAAACGACCACTAAAATCTCATGAGAAAGGTATGGTTCTCTTTTGCCAACAGGAAAAGTGAGGCGAGTTTGTAGAACTTGCTAAAGACGATCTTGAAATGCTCATTTATTTATGTGACATTTATATGCAGCCCCCTTTCCTTCCTGGGCCCAGGGAAAACTCAACAGCCTCTTTAATTTTTGGCAGGGCCATTCCATTAATTTTGAACAATAAAGAAGTGTGGACAGAAGCGGCACAACTAGGCTAAGACAGTGAAAACCCATGAGGGAACTTTGAGCTCTCTTGTCCTTTTAACAAGTGATCGTGGAGACCTCTTGTTGCCATGATGAAGTCACAGACAGAATCTACTGGGATCACCAGGCACTTCTCGTAAGGGGGCTGCCCTGGAGAGTCGCTGAATCTACTACTATTTGTCGAGGCACTGATAATATAGAGTTTGCTCATTATCACAGCATAGCTTATTCTATATGTACTGTTTAATATAAGCTACATAATAAGTATACTAACTTGAAAACAAAATCTTTGGTCATTTTCTTTCTGCTATATAGAAATTACACCTTAAGCTCTCTGTCAATTAGATAACTCCTGAATAAGCTCTGAGGCTCATTTTCTTCAACTGTAAAAGGGTTAGCGTTCCACCTACTGAAGACAGTTTTTGCAAGAATTAATTAAGGAAATAAAGGTGAAGTAGGTGAAACATGGTCGATGCTCAAATTTTAGTTTGCCGTTTTACCAGCTTCATTATCCTGTTAAAATAAATTTATCTCTTTCTTTGGATACATTACACTCCGTCCAGGGTCACTGTTTCAGGGGTCACAGGATCAAATGCACACCGGGGCCAGACAACTATGATATATCAGTCACTTAAATAGGGTATGGTGAGCGAGAGGGGCCGAGACGCATTTTGGAAGGAGCAACACTGCTCACATGCAGCCGATGAAGGCTAGGTAGGACCTCAAGGCTGTGCCAGGGAGAGACCAGAAATCCTGAATTTCTTAGGAGATGGTCTTATTTCAATTTAGGAAAATACTGATGATTTCTTTCTTTAAACTTAGGAAGGTTGCTGCAGAGTTCAAATCAAATCCACGTATCCACAGGCCAGCTAGGCTTACTGGCCACTAGCTTGTAACCTCTGGATTTGCTTTCTAATGTCCACTGTCTAAATCTAACACTAATGGTGTCCTTGTGAACGCTGGGCCCCCCAACTCCACAGACAGTCCTGGGAGGAGTGGGACTTCATGCTTCTGTTTCTGTGCCCCGCCCCCTACAGTTCAGCAACAAACCTGAAACCAAACCGAATGAAAAGCTGAACTGGATTAAATTACTCATGTCTTGTGAATGGTAGACTTTACGAGGTGAGAGATTTAATTCAAGAAATTTAAAGGTAAACAGAGGCAGGTTAAGGTTGGTTGAGGCCCCAGGCACAGAAAATATTGGGCCCCTTAAAAAAAAAGAGACAGGGAAAATAAAAATACATGTTAACCATATTTTTAAATAAATAAAAAATATTATGTGCCATTAATGTTTTATTTCCAATAACATTTGAATATAATATACGTATTGCATATATGAAACCAAACTTGGTGTCATTAGAAAAAAGGGTAAAGTTGGGGTTTTGCGGGGCCCTTCAGAAGTTGGGGCGGCGGGCGCGCACCCGTGGGCCTGCGTGAAGTCTGCCCTTAAGGTAATCTTTTCCAAATCAAGGAAGTAGTTGTTTCAGGTTGCTCGTCCCAACAAAAGCCTAAGGATTACCCTTACTGTGGTTTCAATGAATTTGTGTCCCATTCCTTTCTATTTTCTGACGATGGAGGGCAGGTGAGTGGGCTGCCTTACACATAAGTGCCAAGGGATTTTGGAGCGCTAGTCCGATGTTCTCAGTTGAAAAGGCACAGTTCCTGAGGGCAGGTAGGAGAATTCCCAGAGAAAGTGCAGGGGCTGGAAGGCTCATCATCATGACTCTAACGTATCTATTACTTAAATTCATTCTCAGACAAAATCATTATTTTAAAATGTAATATAACATTAAAGGGGCTGTTACATTTGAATGTTGGGGGCCTAATAATAATAAACATAATAGCAAGCAGCTTCCATTTATTAAATACAACCATGTGCCAAGCACAGCGCTAAGTGATTAACCTACTTTATTTTATTTAACCCATAATGTCTTCTGAGGTTAGTAATGTTACTAATCCATTTTAAGATGAGGAAACTGAGGCTCAGGTTAAATAAATCATGTAAGTCACTAGTAATAGTTCTAAAAGCCATGATTTAATCAAAGACAGTGCTCCTTCAGCTCTAAATAAGGACCTATATCCCACCCTCTCTTCCAGAACAACCTCTCAATAGGGGAGGAGCATCAATAAAAATCATTTACTTCACATTGAGACTCCCAGGCAACTCTTACTGATAATCTTAAAGTTGATATAATATTTTCCTTCCTAAAGTTCTTGAATTCCTTGCAGCATCAATATTATATTTGTATGTTATTACTCCATTTTTAGATGGCCAATTTAGTTACAGGGCAGTTAAGTAGTTTATCCATAGGCTAACTCATTTAAGTACTACAAAAAATTAAAACCTAGAATCCTATCCCATTAAATATGAGCTAGATGGTTTTAAGCACATTAATTACTATACCCATGACAGTTTACTTATCTGAAAAATGGGCATAATAGTAGCCCCTTTGTCATATGATTGCTTTGATATTAAATGAAACAATGAAAACAAAAACATTCATGAATAAATACTATTGGCAATTGGCACATGGTAGGTGCCCAACGAATGCTAGTTGTTATTAGTATTTTTATTATTACCTAAGTGTTTTAGTATCTATTCCTGAATGCTAGTAACGGTAAACTGTGAATATGTATGTAATATCATAGATGATCAGCTATGAGGTCAGGAAGAGGGAGAAGACCATGCAGCTTCAGGGTAGAGTGCTCTGCACTGAGAACATTACATTGCAAGTTTAGGAAAACATTGTGGAAGATTTTGTAAGATGCTCAGCCACGAGGGTTATCTCTGCCTTTTGCTCCCTTGCAGTTACTTTGAAAGTTGTGGAAAACCGATAGTAACACAAACATTTATTTATTTATAGAAATGCAGATTACACCCTCAGCATGCAGTGGGTGATTATCGCATCTGGATAAAGAATGGCTTTTTGTAAACTTGAAATTCACAAATTCACTTGTAAATTTACCTCTTATCAGACTCCAGTGTGTGAAACTGAGCTTTCCTTTGAGCCGGGTGTAACGTCATACTCATTCCCTTATTAATGAGATAAACAATGTGCTCTTTTTGTAGGCGAGGCATAATTTTACCTTTTAAAAATATGTATATTTTACCAAGTTCAAAAACTATGAGGTCAAGGACACACTTCATTATTTGTTGTGGTATAACAGTAAGCCGTCACTTCTCATTCTATAGGGTTCCTGCTCAATAAAATGATGTTTAATAACCTACAATTGACCCTTAAACAGCACCAGTTTAAACTGCATGAGTCCACTGACACTCAGATTTTTTTCCAATAAACACTACAAATATATTTTCTCTTCCTTAGGATCGCCTTAATAGCGTTTTTTTCTCTAGTTTCCTTTTTGGTTAAGTGTGCAGTACCTAATAGATACACTGCACAAAATATGTATTTTTCAGCCACGTATGTTATCAATAAGGCTTCTGGTCAACAGCTGGCAGTTAGTAGTTAAGTTTGGGGGAGTCAGAATTTACATGCGGATTTTTGACTCACAGGACGGGCAGCCCTAACCCTTGTGCTATTCAAGGATCGACTGTGGGTCTGTGTCAACTTGCTCTCCTCATGGGGTGATTCTATGACTCCAATAAAATAGACATGGATGTGGAAGTGATTCGAAACTGGAGATTTCCATACCAATGCCACGGATTGGAATGATTCTCTTTGGACAGTGAGAAAGTAGAGGCAAAGGCAATGCAGGGGGCGCACAGTCAGCAATTTGTTGATGGAGATCGAAACAGAGCCAGGATGGCTGCTCTGTAGCCTAGTATCCTCACTGGATCACTGTTTTCCCTTAACAAGAGGAAACTGGTATGAAAGTGATTTTGTGTAGTTTCAACAAGATAATAAGTTCAATAAAGGGTCCATTAGGACAGGGCCTGCAAGGCAAGTGGATTTCATTGGTAAATTATTCCTCAGGGCCTTAAATGCAACCACGGCTTTTCTACCCAGCTTTGGCCCATAGTGAACCTTGGTGGAAGAGCCAATTCCTCCCAAAGGAATGAAGATGCCGAATTCAGAGCTCACACACGCAAATTTTCCAGTTTAAGAAAGCTCACCTTTCCTTCCCTTTCTCCTTAACTTACCAGCTTGAAGCTGCTATATTTAGTGAAGCAACCTTCAGAGCAGCAAACCCTCGGAGTGAGAAGCAGCTTTAAAATCATGATACCCAGCCCCTCTTGAATGCATGTAACTTCCACCTACATCAGCTCAGCCTTCATCTGAGGTAATGTTCACACCAGATTTATTATCTTTGTTTATTTCTTGTTTTGGGGCCAGGTACATCACACTACATACACAGACTCATGCTGAGCTAGCGTTGGGTAGGAATCTCGGTTCCTAAATCTAAAACGGTAGCGTGCAGGGTCGCAGTTAGACAGCCCCATCTCAACCAGGGAGAGAACAAAGCCATCTCGAGGCCTGCTCCCTGTGCTTACGCTGACTGACTTTGGCTTTACAGTTCTGTTTATTAAAGAGTAGTAACTTTTCACCAGCAGTAAAGGCATGAAAAGAGAGAAAAACAGAGACAGACACAGACACTGGGAATGGAGAGGGGCAAGAGGGATAAGAGAAGGAAGAAAGAAAAAAGGTACAGTAGTCTCCTTTTACCCACAGGGGATACGTCCCAAGGCCCTCAGTGGAGGCCTGAAATCACAGATAGTACTGAAATGTATCTGTATATCTATATCTGTATCTCTATATCTATATCTATAGATGCATCTATACTTCTGTTAGAGTTTTATTTATCTATTAGGCACAGGAAGAGATTAACAATAAGTAACAATAAAATAGAACCATAACAATATAGTGTAATTAAACATATGAATGTGGTCTCTCTTCCAAAATATCTGTTGTGCTGTACTCGCCCCTCTTCTTGTGATGATGTGACATAGCGCGGCGCAGGGAGGCGAGTGATGTTGGCACAGCGATGCCGCGTCAGCTGCTACTGGCCGTCGAGCAGCATGTCAGGAGGAGGACCATCGGCTTTGGGTCCACCCTGCATCATCGAGCCACCAAAATGCCAGCATTGCTACTTTTGCCATAAGTACTCCATAAGTAAGTAAGTAAGTAAAATAGCGGTTATTTGAACAGGAGCACTGTGACACTTCGACCATCGGCCTGACACCCCAAAGGGCTGCTAAGTGCCGAACAGGCAAATAGTGTCTAACTCTACGGCATGGACATACTGGACAGAGGAAAAATGAATATCCCAGGTGGTACAGGGAGAGATGTTGCAAGATTTCACCACACTACTCAACACGGCGCACAATTTAAAAACGTATGACTTGTTTAGCTCTAGAATTTTCCATTAAATATTTTCAGACCACCGTTGACCGTAACGGAAACTGTGAAAAGCCAAACCAAGGATAAGAGAGGGGTACGGCTGATCACTCGGCCTGAGGACCTTACCTTCTATAACTAGCTGAGTAAGAGCCCTGGGAAGTCATGATGCCTCTCTGGGCTGCTGTTTCCCCATTGAACTGCAAGGTGTCTCAGAAGTATGGCTCCAAAGTTCTAATCTAGATCATAAAATGACTGTTGCTCACAGGAATGCACTTCACAGAGTATCAAAATGCAGAGGCATTCTCTGTAAGTACCATCCAGAGAGGGATATTTACTACCTTTGGGTGTGGGAAGAGACCAAAGCTTTACAGAGCTCACCAAATGCTAAATGGCCCACTGAAGCTCCATGTAGGCCTCCTTCCCAGCTGCCCATTTGTCAGCCCCGAATTACCCTTTACATTGCATGACTATGTGAATAAAGCAAAATGCTATGTAGTGTGAAAAATCGAGCTGCATTTAGGGAGCCTTTTTCCGGTGGAGCTAAAGGGCTGCTCTGTATCTATTTTGGAGAAGTATTCGAGGGCCCCAGGGGAGCGCAGCAGAGGAATGGAGTTGAGAGGAAGAATCTACCTATACTTCCAATGTAGTCAATTCTACACAACCTCTGGAATCAAGAGATGGACACATTAAAGTGAGGCTCCAGGGTCAAAATTCAAAAGATAAGAGTGGAAGTGTTATCATCCTCTGCCTCCTCATCTTCTGCTCCATGAAACCTCTTTTCCCTCTGCTTTCCTACTTTTGCTAATGGCATTACCCGCTCTGGAAACCCCCTGGTCAACAATACATTCAACCCTAAACCCTCCACCTTCCTGTTGCAATAATGCTGGGGATTACATTTTTCTAACGCCCTTCTCTCCCATGCTCACCTTTCACCCCCAGTGCCCACCTAATTTCCACATACCCAGTGTTTTCTTGGGCCTTAGGAGATAGGCACTGCTACTGTGTCCATTTTATGAAGCGATCACTTAAATACTTTGCCCAAGGTGTTCCATTTTCATCCAGTTCTGTCTGACTCAAGCTCCCTGATAAACATCAACCTACTGCCCCCTGCTGTGGGATCTTTCTTAAGCATACTAGTCAAGAATCAGTTCCTCCTCCCTCACCTTCTCTTTTCTCTGCTTCAGATTTCTCACATGTTAACGTTGGTTCAAACCTCCCAAGGGTCTTATCAAAGTACGGACCCTGATTCAGTAGGGCTGGGGTGCAGCTTGAGAATCTGCACATCTAGCCACCTCCCAGCTGCTGCTGCCCGAGAGAAACACACTTTGAGCAGAAAGGTCTGGGGCAAAGTTCACGTTGTCTGATTTCTAGAAATGTTTCATGACTTGTACTGTTTTAGAGAAATAATCAGGGTTCAGTTCATTGGAATAATTAATTAAATTATTAATGATCATGCGCATAGGACAGTTATCACATACTGATTTCTATTGTAAGTACCTGAATATTAATTATCACCTCCAAATGTGTTTATTGAACCCAGAAAACAGTGCTCTTCAATTTTTTGCATCCCCCATAATGTCTTGTATAGGATTTATATATATATATATCAGTCACCCAGGAAACTTTTCTGAATGAATAAAATATGAAGTTAGTCACTAGTGACCCAAAGGAGATGAGGTTTTAGAGACAGTCCTGGCACATACCCTATTCTCTGTGACCTGTCCTCCGAAGGACACGGCAGACCTCTTTCAGAATAAAAGCAGTTATTGAAAAAAGTCCCAAGTACCAGGGAAGCAGAAAGACAGTGTGTTGAAATGGAAAGGACTGTGATTAAGATTCTAGTGACCTGACGCGTGGTCTTAGCCGCACTTCCGATTCCCTGCGTGATTAGCAGAGCATCCCTTAGCCTCCCGGGAGCTCCTTTCCTTCGTTTGGTTAAAGATGAGCTTGGGCTTCCTTAGGTCTCATCCAGCTCAAACCATCGATGACCCCCACTGCCCCTGGCTGTGGAAACAGGAAGGATGGGACTATGGTTGGGGCAGGCTCCACGATGGTGGTTCATTCTGTCCCTTTCATTCTCAGAAGAGGTAAAAAGGGCATCCTGTGCTCTGGGCATCAAGATGCCTGCGATTGCTGTGCTCTCTTTGGACTTAATCTGTCACTGCTGCCTGTAAACTTCAGCTGAGTGGTGGGTGATGGGGGCTGCTTGAATGAGCTCCATCAGTAATCGATTTACTGTCCTACGGCTATCCAAGATTGCACCTCATTTACTCAAAGAATGAACTGTTGCAAGACAAAATCTCCGCTGACGTGACTGAAGTAGGTCGAGTCCCCACTGTTGTTAGCGCAGCAGGTGTTGCTGGGTTCCCAGGCACCACAAAAGCTGCACTAGAGGAGCGGGTGTGGGTGACTCATGGTACTGGGTGCCTTGGGAGATTACCCCAGGCTCCCAGCAAGGCCGGATTGGAGCAAAGAGGTCCTTAATCAAGGCCAAATGAGAGTCGATGGTTTATAGGCAAAAGATTCCTAAATGCTATAACTAAATGCTACCTTCACCTGCAAATTGAGGAAGAAATCTCTTTTCATTTTTCCCAAGAAACAGAGCAGTGCTACAATATTTATCACAGTGCAAGATACACAAAGAGCATATGTTGACTGGATAACTCTATTAATTTAGCAAATATTTATTGAGCTCTAAGCTAGGAATTCTGTACACAAATATTTTGGTTGTCTACAGCTACTTAAAAAGCCACTGTAAAACTCAATTGGTTAAAAATAAAACGATTTTATTATATTTCACAATTCTGGGTTGAATGGATTCTGCTTAATATTGTAGTTCTGTCACTGGGGTCTGCTCAGCTGGAAATTTAGCAGGGCTGGATAGTGTCACATGGTTCAGTCACATGGTGATGGCTGTTGCTAGGTAATCAACCAATGTCTTAGTTCTTCCTGACATGACTTCCACGGGGGTTGGGCTTCTAACAGCATTGCACATGAATTCATAGATTCAGGACGAAGAAGCTGTCGATCCTCTCGTCTTGGCGTCTGAAGTCCCAGAACATCACTTCTGCTACATTTTATTGGGCAAAGCCCAGTAAAATGCTAGTTAAGATTAAAGAGGGTAGGAAATAAATTGTATCTCGATTTAAAAAAAAAAGAAAAGCAAAAAAAAAAAGAAAAGCAAAAAAACAGCATGCATATATAGAGAAAGAAATGGATAAAGCTTAAAAAGACTGATAATAGCAATTTTTGACAAATTTGTGGAGCAACTAGAACTCTCACACATGCTGGTGGGAATGTGAAAGGGGGAAAATCTTAGGAGAGAGCTTGGCAGATTTTTAGAAATTTAAACAAAAACCATATCTAATGTATAGTGACACAAAGAGGACCAGTGGTAGCTTAGAGCCAGAGAGGTAGAGGGTAGGTAGATGACAAAGAAAAAGCACCTTCTGAATTAAGAGAAACATCTTATCCTTTGAAAGTGGTGATGGTTACATGGATGTATCCATTTATTAAGATCATCAGGTGTAAACTTAAAATGGGTATATTTCATCAATGTAAATTATACCTCAATTAATTTGATTTTTAAAATAAGATTCTGTTTCTTCTCTCTTGGGTGTCTAGGGATTTTTTCCAAGGTCACTAATAGATTTGGGAAAAAGGAGGTTTTCTTTCTTCTCAGTGAATTTGCATACCACCTAACTTCACTCTTCACGGTTTCTTTTAGCTTCCAGTTCCTACCATTGTTCTGCCCTGATTTGTTTTTGCTGTATGTAAACCAATTGACTTTATTACCCCAAGTCAACAGTACCATAGGGTTGCTATGTCAATATTTTTCTGAAAGATTTGTTTGGCAGGACTCAAATAGCAGTGGATCCATCAAAGAATAACATATGACTAAAATCTAAATATTGAACATTACTTTCCTAAATTTTCTCTCCCAGTCCACCACAGGAAATACATCACTAGATAATTCTTACCCAGACCACACCTGCTGGTCTGTTTCTATGGCAACTTCTATACTTCCTCTGATAAATGACATCCATCACTACTGCCTGCCGTAATTCATGTCACTTTCTTAAGCATTACACATTTAAACATACCCATTGCAGCGTTAATTTTTTCCTCTCCAAAACAGTAATTTTTGTACAGAGAGATGATGACTTATTCTTACATCAACTTACTTTTAAGTTCAAACTTAAGGCAGCTTGTGCCCCTGCTTCTCCCATTAGTTAAACGGAAAAGATACAATCCAAACACACACGGAACTCATGGTGCAGTTAAAAAGCAATGGTCCCCAAATGATAGCTACATGCACAAGTTGCTAGAGAGCAATGAAGAAATCTGCACAACCTAAACGGGTGTTGAAGAGGATGCTGGAGAGAAGGGTTTCCAGAGGAGGCGATATCTAACTTGAAGTAAGTGCTACCAAAAAAAAAAAAAAAAAAAAAAAATGGCGGCGGGGAACGATGGAGAATGCATAGAACATCCTAGGCAGGAAAAAAATGCTGAAGCAATAAAATGAAACTATTGACCATGCATAAAACCCAATGTATTTACTGGTGGAAAAAAAATCCACTGAATTATAGAAAAGGAGAGCACAGCGATGGGATTGCTTTGCACATGGATTTCTCCAGTGGATCAGTATTTTCTTCTTCACCTGTTGGCCTCTGCTAGTGGTCCTCCAGTGATAACAACAGCGACTGCTGCAACTGCAGATGCACGTCCTCATTCTGAATGACCTGAAGCCATAGTTTACAATGTTGGTTGTGCATTAGAGTTACCTGAAAATCTTTTAAAGTAAAATGCTCCTTAGTAGATATGTTTGCACACGTGCATGCACAGAGAGCAATTCTAATGCACACTCACAGCATAGAGGCATTGGCATAGAGAAAACAGGAAATAAAGATACTCGCCTTTACCCATAAGGCAAGATATGCAAATTCGAACCACTTCTTACCTATCAGATTGACTTACAGAGTAATAACACATTCTATTGGCCAGGCTGTGGGCAAACTGATACTCTCACACATCGCTGATCAGAATGCAGGTAGGTACAATCATTTTGGATGAGAATTTGGCAATATCTAATAAAAATGCATTTAGTTTTTGACCCAGTAATCCTACCTGTAGAAGTGTATCCTGATTTTGGTCCTCCGAAAATACAAAACTATGTATATGCAAGTTTATTCATTTAAGTGTTATTTGTAATTATATATATATATATATATATATATATATATATATATATATATATAGCAACAATGTAAAAAGGCCACATGTTAGAGCAGCTGAATAAACTCTGCTACAACTCCTAGTGACAAGGCCA
Source organism: Mormoops blainvillei (assembly GCA_004026545.1). NCBI lineage: Eukaryota > Metazoa > Chordata > Mammalia > Chiroptera > Mormoopidae > Mormoops > Mormoops blainvillei. The sequence continues at coordinate 144,213 of PVJD01001482.1, forward strand.
AAGTGTGCAGCTGGAAAAGATCTCCATAGACTGATATAGACATGAAGGGATTTCTAGAATATATTGTTATTTTTTAAAAAGTGCCTGTAGAAAATGCCTTTTGTATAAGAAAGAAGAACATGCAAGTTTCTGCTCAACTGTGCACAAAGAATCGAGAGGAAGGAGAATTTAGAGACTAATGAGGTTGGTTACCAATGGGCTTGAGTGAAAGTTCAGCGAATAAAATGTGAGCATAGCAGCACCTCTTGGGGGGTAGCTTTGTGTATAGTTTCACCTCTGTGACCAGATTAATGTTTCACAAAATCAAAAAACAATATTAACAAGGATGAAGAAGAATGATAAAATAGATACAAACAGAAACAAACCTCCCCTTACCGAGTTTCAAATGAATAACATAACCTTATGGAAGGGGAAAGCAACTAACCCAACTGTTCTTTGGAACACAATAGTTTAAGATGGCCAGATGATTTTAATGTTCAGTCAGTGTTTTGAGTCACTGATAAAAAATAATACATGTCCCAATAATTTCCATGAAAATAGGTTTATTTTTTGAAGTAAGCCTCTTTGTTTCTTATTGACAAGATCAGGGCAGTGATCATCCCTGAGCTGTGGCCTGGGATGTGGCACGTATTAATCCGCTTTGGCTACTTGGGTTTCTTTCAGATGCCAAAGGTGGGTTCAAATCCCACCAAAAAAGTAGCGATGCTACTTTAGTAAAGATAATCACCTGCCCCCACAAATTATGGGTGATGCTGCTTTTTACCTAAGAAGGGAAATGGAGAAATGTATTCACAGGTGAAAAGGGGAGGGAATGGGACACATCCAGCAGGAAACTGTGCACATCAAGGGGCAGGGATGGAACAATGTGCAAGTTTATTCATTAACAACGTCTGGTTCGGGGGGCAACGCATGCTATTTTAAATAAATGACAACAAAGATTAGACTTTAGAAGAACAGTGAGCTTTGAAGTTCTAGCTTCGAGTAAGGCAGATGTGTGATAATCAGCTTGACTACAAAATAAAAACAGAGGTAGGCAGGTTTTCAGAGATCCAGACAACTGAAAACACTCCTACTAATCTCATGGGATGGAGAATCTTGTAAAATCTCATTGGACTACAATCCTGAAATAGACAGGATTCACAAATCGTAGTGTTTCATCAGGATAAGCTGGGAGCTTGTTGCATTGAAGACCCTTGCGCTCCATCACAGAAATTCAACAGGAAAGGGGGGATCCCCAGAGATATCATTATAAGCAACCTTTTAAAGAGATTCAGAGGTAGGTGGTCTGAGCACCATACTTTAAGGAACAACTGTACTAGAGAAAAAAAAAATGATGGCAATTATATAGATAGTTTCAGGTAGTGAAAAGAGAGTAAGAAACAAGATGACAGAATTTAAGTTCAGATATGAACTTGACCACTGGCCTGGTTAATATTATCTGTCCCAATGTTAATCATATCTGGCATAAAAAAACACAGTCATTACTGTTCACTTTCTATGCATTATGCAATTTAAATCCCGTACCAAGTGTACCTAACTTGTTGAGTGTTATCTCAGTAAGTGGAAGAGGTGGGAATTCTGCCTGATGATAAAAATTGAGAGTTTCACCCCTGTAATATATGGTACCTCCTTGAGAGGAAAAAGTACAGAGGAATAGCAGAATTGATAGTAATTCAAATATAGGAAACCTTGGGACTGTAGAATTTTGCAAAAATTCGAACTAGGATCAGCCTTAGCCTCAGAGGCAAGTGGCAGTGGTAATGGCAATTAGGACTGACCTTACAGGGCAAAAAAGATAGGCAATTATGAAAATAGAAAGAGCTTTGGGTAAGACACCCAAAGCACAGGTAACAAATGCTAAAATAAACAAGTGGGACTACATTGAACTGAAGAATTTCTACATAGCAAGGGAAGAAAGAAATAAATTGAAAAGACAAACTATGAAATGGAAGAAAATATTCACAAATAATATTTTGAAATATTAAAAATATATATATTCAAAATATATAAAAATGCATACAACTCAAATAATCCAATTTTTAAAAATGAGCAAAGGACCTGAATAGACTTTTTTTTTTCAAAGAAGACATGCCAATGGCCGATGGGCACATGGAAAAGTGCTTAGCATCATGAATCATCAGGGAGATGCAAATCAAAGTCCTCATGAGATGTCATGAGTACCTTTAAAGACTGCTACGTTGAAAAGAAAGATGAGTGTTGGCAAGGATGTGAAGAAAGAAACACTTATGCATTGGTGGTGGGAACATAAAATGATACGGCCATTATGGAAAACAGTATGTAGGTTCCTCAAAAACTTAAAAATGGAACTGCTACATGGCCCAGAAATTCCATTCCTGGTATATATTGAGGAAATTGGAATTAGTATTTCAAAGAGATACCAGCACATCCATGGTCATTATAGCATTATTTACAATGGCAGAGACATGAGAGCCACCTAAATGTCCTTCAGCAGGTAAATGTGATACACATGCACACAGTGGAATATTATTTAGTCATAAAAATAAGAAAGTTCTGCCCTTTGCAACTACACGAATGAATCTGGAGGGCATTATGCTGAGTGAAATAAGAAAAAGAGAGAAAGACAAATACTATATGGTATCACTTAAATTTGGAATCTACTCTTTAAAAAAGCTGATTTCATAGAAACAGAGAATAGAATGGTGGTTACTAGGGGCTGGTTAAGGAGGAAATAGAGGATGTAGGTAAAAAAAAGTACAAATTTTTCATTGTAAGAAGAGTAACTTCTGAAGATCTAATGTACAACCAGCTCTGTGACTGTAGTAAATAATGTCATATTGTATACAAACACATAAAGTTAACAAATGGTTGATTTTGGTAATCATTCGGCAATGTATACCCATATCAAACTATCATGCTATACATTTTAAATATATATAATTATTCCTCAATAATATTTTTTAAAAAGAAAGAGGAGTAATATATCTCTGGAGCATTTGGGGGAGGGGTTATAATAATTCTCAAGCAAATAATATTATCAAGGGCCTTGTAATTTGGCTTCATCACAGGTATTTCATTATGTTGAAGATGCTGACTAATGTTTCTGGTCTTCAATCTGTCTGCTGATGAAATAAGAATGCCAGTCTATGTACTTTGCAGAGGAACATGGAGAAATAGAGAATGGAAAACTGACTCCATACTTTCCAAAGAAAATGAATGAAAGCCAAAGATAGAATCCCATCAATTCATAACCCTACTGGACTGGAGCATCTCTGAATTGATAATTTCATGAAAGTCACAAAATATTTTTGCCACAAAATATAATAAAATATTTATATATTTTATTATAAATAAAAGTTATCTTTCAAAACTTGAAAAACGTTTCAAGTGCCATATAACCAAAGGGTGGGCATCTTTTTTTGTCTAAGAAACTGTATACAAAACCACTTATTTGAACATATCATAGGCCACCATTTTCTTTCAAGATAAAACTCTGATCCAAAAATTGACTTTGAGAAATGATTTGAAAACACGTCAGCAATGCTGAAGTTAGCTCATCCCTAGGCAACCTTTCCTAAAAGCGTTCGTGGAAGCATCATCCAGAAGGAGAGGTGACGTCATATGGTATTTCCTTAGCACCATCAACCCCACATCTCCTTCTATGTGTTATATGCAATCAGGCCCTAGAGGGACATAAAGTAGAATCACAACCCAGATTCTCAAAAAACAAAACAAACAAGCAAACAATGCTTAAGGGTACCTACTCCATCCTAAATCACTACCTCTTCTTCAGGAGCTTCTGAGTGTCTAGCTCAATTTCCATGTTGCTGAACAGCAGAAATCAGTACGTACAAACGTGCCCATTGAAGAGACAGAGCAAACACCCAGCTCCACCAACATCAGCACCAGGTGTCGAGCACCTAAGTCCTGTAGTAGTCACTTCCCACACATTATTCTATTTAATCCAAAACTGGTTCTGCCTCTTGCTATTTTTCTGGTTTCCTTGGTTACCATTTAGTAACTACTCTCTGTAGCTACGCTACTGCTGATACCTAGGGGGTTTCTGGTCCCCTAGCAGTGGCGTTAGCCTCACATAACTTGACCTTTGCCCTCAAATAACTCAAAAGAGAAGGAAAAGGCAGATGTGTAAATGAAATGGTATGATGCATTTTGATAACAGACATAAAAAGGGGAGAGGATTCAATGTGTTCCAGGAACACAGGAGAAGTTGCAACTTGCTCTATGGGTAAAAGAGGCTTCACAGAGGACAGGTTATAAGGAATGGCTGCTATCCCAAGATTTCTTCTCTGCTGAGGCCTGAAATGCAAGCACCATTCTCTAAGCTGCACGGCAACATAGCAGGGGTTTTACGCAGGTGATCTTTAGTGGGAATCTCCTCTCCTCCATCCTGTTTTCCTGTCCCTTCACCCGTCGCCCCAACCTTACCTCTTACGCTTAGCAGAAACCGGTATATATCTGCTAAATTTCCAGCACCGGACACAGTTCCACTCCTACCAAGTATTATATCACTTTCTAAGGGTGATAAGACAATCACATATCAAGCTTCTTGTGATAGGGTCCCCCTCTCAAGCTACCGGTAAGAAAATTGGGGGAAACCCTATAATTGAGCCATTGCTTTTGGAATTCAATTTCTCTTCTGAATATCAATTTTCACTAAGAAGAGGAACATTGTTTGGGAAATACAAGAGAGCTTCAGCCATTCTTTTTTTCCCTCTATCTCTCCCCTACCCCCCTCCCTTTTTTTTTCCCAGGCAGAGGGTAATTTGTATAGTAGCTGAAATAAAAGCAGCTTAACTGATGAAATCCATGGTCAAAGCCTGTGGACATCATTGAGGAGTTAATGAAATTTCTGTGCCTGGAACAGATTATTAGGCAACAGCTGAGATTGGAAAAAGATTAAGCTACTGAATTGCTGGCAGAACCAAAGGAAGAAGTCTAAAGTCAGCATTCATCATGGCTCATAGAAGATGAACAATTCAGGAAATAAAATTGGGTGATTTGTTCTGAGCTCTGAAGCCATTGTGCCTTGTCCTTCCCTGACCTAAATGGGTGGACATTGTTTCTCTTGCCCAAGTGCATTCTGCTACCCCCTACCCTACTCAAAAACCTTCAGTAGCACCCCCTAGCATTCTTATGCATGTAAGCTAGCATTTTAGGTCCTCCAGGACCCTCCCTGCAACCCCTTTCCACAGTGTATCTCATCGCTACAGGAGTTATCATCTGGGGCTTATCTGGCCACTTGTGCACAGAGTAGACACTCGCTGTGTTTTACTCACTAATCTCTATTTTCACATCTTTATTTACACTGTTACCCCATCTGGAAACAAGCCCTCTCCCCTTTCTATTTAGCTACAAGATAAATGGTAAAATCGGGATTTTGCCTTAATTATAATAGAATTATATGAGTGCTTGCCTAAGCCCTGCACTATACATGCTTGTATGCAAACACAAAAGAATCAGACATGTTTTCTGCTCACAAGAAAACTAGAGTCACAAAAAAAATAATGAGATAATCAGAAAAAGCCATTTGCTAGTAAATTCTTATGGTATCTTAATAGCTTCCACTTATCACACATTTACCATGTGCCAGATATTGTAGTGAATGCTTCACTTGGACTACCACTTTTATTTGTCACAAATATTTTATGAGATGGGTATTTTAATTATTCCCACTTTACAGATGGTTGGGTAACTTGTCCAAAGTCAGTAAATGGCTAAGCAGAGATGGGAAATGGAATCTCTCTGACCCCAATGTATGCATTCTTTCTACTGTGTCACGCTGAAGACTGATTTAGCTTTAGTGTGGAATGAACCAGAGACAAGAGCAGGACCACAAAAAGAGGGTACGGTCCAAGAATTCCTTAGCATTCTGAGTAAGAGTTAATGAGAATATAACTAAGGGAGTGGCAGTTAGTGGGGAAGGGTGACCAATATGATCAGATAGACCCTTTAAGAATGACTGATTGCTTGTGTGCAGGTGGTGAAGGGAGAGAACTGTCAGAGGTGACACTAAAATTCAACCCTAGTCAGTGACAGTATACGCAGAGAGAAGAAAACCTGTTTGGAAGCAATGATCTCCCTGTAACATAAACCCATTGGCCCAAACTTTCTTCTGCATAAAAGTCCTTCCAAGTCTCCGAAAGAACAGTAATACCCACAAAGGTCTTCAATTCCTTAAAGTAGTGAGCATCAATCTCATGTGGCTTGCTTGTCACTTGCCAGGACCCCCCAGTCTCTCATTCCCACAGGACTCCGCTCCTTCTCTAAGGCAGAGGTAAAAAAGGGTTAGAAGAGGTTGAGAGGGAGGGGTTCATCTTCCTCCAATTCTAGCCACCCTAGAGTCAAGTAAATTGGCCTACACTTGATTTTTTATTTAACTTGTTTGTGCAGTAAAATGCTTTGGATGCAGATTAACTTTCCCTGTTCAATATTGACTAATTGATTCACCTACCTTGAAGCTGAAGCTTGCAAGGTGTTTGATAAACAGACTGAAAGTCTTTCTTTGCTTCATAATTATTTCCCTAAGCAGTAGCTCAACTAGGACAGAGAATCCTAAGTATTTATTCCCCAGTGGAAAAATGTCCCAGGGTTGGGGGCAGGAGGAACAAGGGTCTTCCTCCTCCACTAGAGGTACATTGCACTGGGAGATTGTAAAGGTTGTAGGAAAGTTATTCCAGAGACAGTGCAGGGCGTCACTGTGGGCTGAGCACACTGTGGACTGGAAACTGTGTTTGTAAAAGTATACAATATCTTAATTACACATCAAGAAGAACTTATGAGATAGGTACTGAAATTCAAACTCTGGGGATATGGAAACTGATATAGTGAAAGATTAAGTAACTGACCTAAGATAGCACAATTAAGCAATGTAAAAGCTGGAATTCTCACCCAGGCTCCTTTGACCCCTAGTACCAGGTTCTTACCGTATCACCTATCACCTTGTCAACACAGAACCTAGGCACATCCCTTTTTTAAAAATTGAAATCCAATGCCTGTTCAATCAGAGGTTTAAAACTGAGACTGATGTCAAAAAAAAACTGTCAGCTTACAAAAGCGGGGAAATGCCCTCTCTCTAGGTTTATGCTACAAAAGTGGCACCGAAGTGTGGAAAGTGGAATGGAAGGGGCCTTTGATCACTGAACAAAGCAGCTGGTCTCAGAAGAAATGAAACTGGAACAATCAGCCCCAGCCCCTGGCTCCAGGATCAGGCAAGACCCTCAGGGCTTGTCTCTAGTACAAAGACAAACACCAGGCTTCCTCTCCAAACCTGACTGTGCAGTTCCTGTTTGATCACCAAATGGATGCACCTTCTGCAAAGAAAAAAGGCATCTTGCAGACTTCGCTCCCAGCTGTTCTTCGGGTTGCCCGTTTGCTGGCCCATCTCCCATCTTTTCCTGCTGCGTTTCCTCCAACACACATGTAACCCACAGATCGACATGCAAAAATGCGATGCTGCACATGGAGGAAGTGGCGTGTATTGAGAATCTTCGTTCCTTCTGCCATTTATCAGTGCTATTGGGACACTTGCTGTACTGTTATATGCAATATAAAGCATAACCATTACCCTCAAGGACCTCACAGACAAGTGTGAGAAAGAGACATGATAACATTGGCTATAATGCATTGAGGTATCATGATTTATAATAGGGGAGGTCAGTGGGGTGTTTTGGATGGTCTAAGAAGAGAATGGGTGATAAAAGTAGAATAAAGCAAAGTTTCAGTAACAATGATATTTATAATTTCACCCTATTTTTTCTGATCATTGCTGTTGAGTGCTCTACAGCTTCGGCAATAGAGTAGGGAAAGAGTGGGACTAGACCACAGCTCTAACAGGGTGGGGAGAGAAACAAAATACCCAAGTTCTCCAATACACAACATAATGTCAGACAGTAATTCAGGGTATGAGGAAAACGAGACTGGGAAATGTGATGTTGAGTTGCTCAGCAGTGAGAGTGACATGTCCTTTAGTCTTTCCCTCCATGAGAAGATGGGGTTTAGGCAACTGTAAACGTTGGCTGCTAGAGCAATTCTCCATATAGGCAAAAACCGAAAAGACACCCTAGGTACCCACAGGTTGAGAAGTTCCCAAATCTAGAAAACCACTGGAATTAAGGGCAAAGGTTGCATGACAATACAGTCTCCAAGGTAAAAAGAAAGTCAATATTGCATTGACAAGCCTTTTTTAATATTGCCCAGTGATATTCCTTCTGGTGTTCTTCAGATGTGGGTTATTTTGGCAATGGGGGTAAGTTGAGGGGCCAGGGAGAGGGAGCTGTACTCATAGAAGTCTTATTACATACATAAGGGGTAGTCAAAATGTATTTCTGGACCAAGATGCAAGTTGTGCAGTCTTGCTTCATAATGTCATGGTCATAATGGCATGAATAAATGACCTAATATCCCAACAGCCGGGGTAGTTTTGTCTTTTCTGTATGACCATTAAGGGACCATAAGTCCAAGAGGGCGGGGCTAGGTTCTGGCACCAGTAGTTTACATGACAATGGAAACAGCAAGTAAACTGAGGACATAGTAACACCCACCAGGCAGCCAGGTAAAATATTCTATAAAGACCACGCTGAGAAGACACAGACAGATCATCGAACTCAGGGCTTAGCTAAGAAGTGATGTACAGAAATCTGGGCAGCCAGGCCGCACCGGGGATGAGATCCCAAGTCGTTAGAAATCTATGTGATCACTAAGCCGCAGAATCAAGGATGAGATTCTTACCTTCTAACACGGTCCCTTGAATGTTCTAGTATATGATACACAATAGAGGAGCTGTGATTACAATGACAGTGTTAAACAAATTAGAAGTTACATGATAATAATTAAAAATAAAAATTGAAAAATATAGAAATTAGTCAATAAAAAAGAGACAGAGAGCAAGGGCAGAGTGAAATGGATAGCAACGCCAGGCATGCATGAAGATTACCAGATAGTAACTAACTGAGAAACAGAGGGAGCTAAAGAGACATGAAAGGCTAATACCATATGATCTCACCTATAAGTGGAATCTAGTGCACACAATAAACTAATGAGCAAAATAGAATCAGAGGCATGGAACCATGGAACAGACCGACAGCTGTAAGATGGGAGTGGGGAGGGGGACTGGTTGAAAGACGGTGAAAGGATGATTCAAAGAACACATATGTATGACCCATGGACATGGACAGTGTATTGGGGGTGGGCTGGGTGGAGGGGGGTTCAGGAGGAAAAGTTGGGGCAACAGTAATAGCATAAACAATAAAATATTTTTTAAAAAATTTTTAAATAAAAAATATGAAGAGATGATCAAACTTCCAAGTAAATGTTAAGGCAACCAGTCACCAATCAGGGTATTACACTCTCTGACTGCTATTTTTTTTATTTGTTGATTGATGTTAGAGAGAGAGGGGGAAAGAAAGACAGACAGACAGACAGACAGAGAAAGAGAGAGAGAGATGGATGTGTTGTTTCGCTTACTTATGCATTCGTTGGTTGATTCTTGTATGTGTCCTGACTGGGGATCTAACCAGCTGAGCAACATGGCTGGAGCTGACTGCTAACTCTTGTGACATAAAAACCTAAGACAGGAGGTATGTGCTATATCAACAGAATAAGAAAGAAGAAGATTTCATAGGAAAAGAATCAGAGTGATTGGAACTTACGACGTTGAGAAGAGAAAAGGGTTAATAGTACTTAGAAGGTAAAAGTTAGAAAGACCTCTCACCCTGTGTTCTATCTTCCAGGGGGTATTTTATTTTTACTTTGTATTATTCCCTTTCCCACTGGAATCCATTTGTTGGAAATATCTTTCCTGATGATTATAATTCTATAACTCTGTTTGGGAAGCTTTTCTTACCTTTTCCTCTTAGAATACTGAGTGAACAGCATGAGAATTTCCCACGTGACTACAGTTTTTCTGATGATTTCCTTGAGGTTTTGTTCTTGTCTGTTAGATCTCAAAGACTCTCCCTAGAGCAAAGGTCTCTCTTAAAACGTCCAACTTCCTTTCATGAGTTAAGGTGGGAACTTTGTTTTCCTATAAAAATGGTACCCAGCAGCACACTGGTGTACCAGAAGCCCATCCCAGGAGAATCACCAGACTTTGATTTCTGATTCCCTTTGGCTAGAGCCGCAAAGCCGTAGCATGAAGACGATGCTTGCCTGAGCTTCAGGAGCACGGAGCTGAGGGGTTTGTGCAATGCTGATCTCTTCCCATCAGTGAGAAGCGAGCCGCGCAGTAAAACATCAGACTGGCAGAAACAACAATCGGGCATTTACTAAAACATTTGAGTACTTAGGCTCAGGAGGTTGTAAGAAAGTTCTACAGGGCAGTAAACAGTTCTCCACAAACAGCAAAACAGTGCCGAAGGATGACCGAGTGAAGGGCATAATAACGGTGGCCACTTTTACAAACTCTGTGAGGCATTGTTATATCACAGTAGTAATGATGTTATAATTGTCGCTAATTTGTTTAGTATTGTTTTGAGGTCTTTTGTGCCTTCAGGTAGGACAATAAAAACTCTAGTATCTGACTATGTGTGGCCAACCACGAATGTCTGTCATGGTTGCTACCTACATTTGACCAGGGTTGTCTGTTCACCGCAACTGTCATTCATAGAAGCTGGAGGGTGCGTGTGTGCATGAGTGTCTGTGAGTGACATTTTTTGACCAGAAAACTTGAAAACTAGGAAGCTGAGTTTGTTATTACCACTTACTGTGGACTAGTGGCTTTGTGGGTTAAAGGTTGTAATAAATAATTTCCATACATTAAGAATTAAAAAGAATTCTGAGAAAGTGCTCTAAATCTGGGGAAGAGCCCGAGGACCCAATGGCAGTCTGCTTTGGTGACAATATGGGGAGTGCTGGCATTTGGGTTGTGTGCTTACCATGGACTAAATGTTGCTCAGAGAACTTTCATTTACTCCAATATGTCGATGGCTTTTCCACAAACTTATATAAGCAGGTGGTCATTAAATGAGGTTGTTATGTTCACAGTATCACTATGAGAAACTGCAAATTATACTCTATCACATTTTGAACTATATCCTCCCCTCAGTGTGGTTCCCACACAAATGAAATTTTTGTTCTAGACAGCTTGCCCTCCTTCACATTGATAATAATAGCATTTTCCATGGACTTGAGGCTTCATGCTAAGATATTACGTAAAGTGTCTCTAATTCGCAAAACAGCCAAAGAGTATGGACATTATTTTATTATCACAATATTATATGTGAAGAAACTAAGACATGGAGACGTTATATAATGTGCTAAAGTTCACATGGATGATAAGTAGCAAAACTTGGATTTGAATTCAAAACTCTATAACCTGCAGCCTACACATTTTTCTTTTTATCTCTTAAATCTCTTCTCCCTTAGTTTGTTGTGTTTTTTTTTTAAAGAAGATACTATGTGTGTTTGCATATTTTCTTTTAATTTTGGATTCCTAACCATTTCCCTAAGGAGTTAAGGGGAAATCATCATTTTCCAGGTCTTGAGGATGGAGGGGCTGGTGTGGCTGGGTAAGGGCCCTCATCTGAAAGGGGCTTGGGAACTGAGCAGTTTATTCAGTTTCCCTGGATGTATGAGGCCTGGTTACTGAAATTAGTATAAGGTCAAGGGTCAGTCAGTCACAGGAAAGAGTTCTAGGTTGAATCATTAATGCCCTCATTTGGAGAAATAATAGCACAGCTGCCGCAGGGCTGAGGGGCTATGTTGACTGTGGTAGGGATGTATGTGAGGATAACGGGGGGCGAACTGGTGCTTCTTTTCAACCCTCCAGTCCTGTGAAAAAGTGCCAGACAAGCACATTTGGCAATTCATTGAAAACATTTTGCAAACTTCCAGAAAAACTAAGTGGTGATAAAGAGACCTATTTCGACATTTCTGTCTTTTTTTTTAAGAAAGAGCAAAATGGAAGAAGAAGGAGATACTGAGAAAAATGGATTCAAACAGAAGCATCTTGACAACTGAGTCACTGAAAGGATGGGAAGGCCAAAACAGGCCTCCAGGGTAAGATGCTGGAACTTTTCCAACTGAGTTCCTTTCACTAGTCATCAAGTGATGGAGATTTGTTGAACATGACACCTGGCTACTCTGCATTATGGATTTGAATGGAGAGACAAAGAAGAGGGCTAATTGTTTTCCATGCATTCAAGTTTAAGTTGGTGCACTTTTAATTAGGGTTCTGATGGGACTGGGAATCAGTTACTTCTGCACAGGCAGCTCCCAACGGCAGGTGACTGTGTAGAGAAAAGGCATTATTACGGAAGTCACTCAGGTTATGTTGGCATCACTGTTGTTGTTACAGAAGACGTACTGCAAAATGTCAGCCCTGATGTCAACAGTGACCAATGCAAGATCAAAAGCGCTCAGCAGGATAAAATATGTGGGGGCTTATACAACATGTAAAAGGCAGCATGGTTCAGAACGGGTTGAAGAGGGTCACAGGTAAAATCATCCCTAAGGAAGAAAAGAAAAATGAACATTTATTGAGCAACTTCTATGTGGTAAAGGAGTATGGAGCCATAGACACAAAGGTCTTTCTTTTAACTCTCCTAATCATCCTCCCTGCTCTAAACCCTTTTAAAACTGTGGAAATTAAAATTGAGTGGTGTAAAGTGGCTTTCCCCAAGTTCATGCAGCCAGGAATGACTAAAGCCAGGCATCAAACTCAATTCTTTACCACTCTCGGGTCCCCGTTTCATCCCTGTTCTCTCAGTTCCCCACCCCAACCCCTAATACACTCTTATCCTTTCTGGCTTCCATAGTAATCAGGAAGCCATATTTTTCCATACAGAGAAAAAATGCAAGTGTGAGTTTGGTGTGTAAGTTATCAATGTCATTTATTTGTAGATACTAATTATTTTTGTAATAATTATATATATATGTTTTGCATTGCATTTTGGATTCAATTTATCAAGTGCTCACACAGCAACATTGGTAAAACAACAGACTCTTCTCTGGGAGCTCACAACCAGTGATAGTGCTATATTAATGGATTTGCGGAGCACCCGTAGGCAACACTTTATCAATGTCCTTTTCCCCATAATTGAAATGGTTTCCCCAATTTGAACTACTATATATTAGTATGAAACAAGTCAAATAATACAGAAAAAGTATAGATGTAAGTTAGCCATTCTGACTCTCAACTATCCTACTAAAACAGTGCTCATGGGTGAAATCAGGTAAACATTATAAGGTTGCTTTTAAAAATCAGATTGTGCTTATTCATTTAGGAAAAAAGCAGTTCATGTACTAACATGTGCAGAATCCCCAGTGGTGTCAGGCCTGATGCATCAATCAAGTAGAAAGGTTTAGCTTTAAGTTTGAACACCCTGATTGGCACATCTGTCTCCACGTCCCTTTTAAACGTCTTAAGTGTTTTTTTGCAAGGAGAAAGAATGTAGCCCAAATGATTTCTCTCTTTCTCTTAAGTGCACTAGGGAGTCCTGCTAAACTCCTCCATCATCATGCCTGGACTACTTTAATAACTCCTAACCTAGGATAATAGGTTTATTATTTTTATTAATTATTTATTATTAGGTATTATTAACTCAATTTGCATCCTTGTTACCCTTTAGCTAATCTTCTTACAGAAGACCACATATTATACATAAGTACTTTTCATTGTAAAGCAAAACAGATATAAGGACCATAAAACAAATATAGGGAGGTTCGTGGATTATTATAGGGCAAACACACTTGAAACCATTACCAAGGGCCAAAACACAACTCTGCCATCCACCGCAGACATCCCTCTATACGTCTGGCTGTTTCTAACACAAACACCTCCCTTAACCAAAAGCAACCACTATTCTGATTTCCACAGAAATCCCTTTCTTATATGAAGTTTATTTATCTTTTATATTATATCACTAGGTTTTCTTGATTAGCCTTGCCTGTATCTTAACATATGCTTATTAAATTTCTTTTACTTTAAAACCACCACAATCACACCTTTCCTTTCTGTTTTCTTACAATTTATCTACTGAATAGCCCAAGGGATTTGACTTGTAGGGTTTCCTACAGCCTGGTTTTTGTTAACCACACACTCGTGGCACAGGTCCGCACATCCCTTCCCTTTGCGTTGGTAGCAGGATCAGGGCCCTGATTATGTGAAAGGTAACAATCCCATCGGCAGGACGAGAGGAGGTGCTCTTTGCTTTCATCAGGAGGCACATGCCGGCTTGTCTTGCTTTCTGAGAAGCTCTCAGTTGTTACCGCTCAGTGCCTGGATCTATTAATCATTAGGAGTTGCCAAATGTTGACGTTCAAAGCATTTTATGTCATCTTTACTTAACAGTTGGTGTACTTTTGTAAAGAGATGCTTCCCTCATGTACCATGTAGTCAGCCAGTGGCACATTTTACGTGGAAACTGAACAGAAAGGTAGGATAAACATTTGAATTTTTCTTAGTTGTGATTTTTTTTTAGATAGTCAGTTCCCTATCATCCTCCAAATGTGACCAATTAGTTTTTGTTGTTGTTTTCTTGGTTTTTATGTATTATCAGGAACTCATGGATTTAAATGCGTTTGATAAATGTCAGACCATTGCAATTATTATTTATTTCTGAAGTTCAATTGTTTCATCTTTTTTCCTCCTTGTAAAGACTCTTGACCCTTTTTGACGGGACTGTGGTGGTATTTGATGGCTCCCCGATACAGAATCGGCAGGGCAACTGGGGCTCGTCTTGAACGCCTGCTGCCTGAGAACTGGTAGCCATTTCCTTAAGAAGGCTTGCTATCTATTTTCTCTTTTCTTTATGTGAAAAATGCTATTTCAAGAGCACGATTATGGTATTTTAAGACCAACCTTTGGGCTCATTACCCATTACCACTGGTCTGGTGGTAGTAAATGTGAATGCTTCTTCCTTGGAGGAAACTTGAAGAAAAATAGATGCAGGTACAGATCTATGTAAACATATTGATAGCTGGCAGTACAGATATAGGGGGAAAGGATCCTACTGATACTTCTAATTAAAATTTAGAACTATAGGGGTTTTTGTTTGTTTGGTTGCTTGCTTGCTTCTTATAAAAGCTTAATGTCTTCCATATAACATCTGCCTCACTCCTCTTACACAGCAAGAATATTGGTCCTTGAGGATTCATGAAATAGTATAATTAAGACAGTCCATACACTTTCATTTACTTTATCCCACATTATCTATACAATGTTCTTTGAAGAACGAGACAACCACCACCAAGAGCAGTAAAAAAAAAAAAAAAAAGTTGTGTTTGCTCCCTTATTTACCTCTCCAATTTTTATCATCATACTCGCACTGTCTAAGCATAACATAGTCCATTGTTCTAAACCTCATGTAATTTTAAGTTCACAAGTAACAATATGTTTTATGCTCAACAAGTATGTCAGTGTGTTCCCAGTTATTTTGATGATCAGAAATTCATTCTCTAGCAGATTCCTTAAGAAGAGCTCATCAGAACGTAGCATGTTAGTAAGTTTGAACTCTTTATATCATGAGAGTCCATTTCTCTGGATAACAACTTTTAGATCACTTTTTTAATCTTTGAATGTTAAATATATTATTCAATTGTCTTTTCACATAAAGCATTGCTGTTGTAAATTTAAATATGACTTTTGTTTCTATTATGTCACAATATCTTCGTCTAGATTTCCAAAGGATTTTTTTAATTTAAAATCTAGTCATTTTCCAACAATATGCCTTAGTATGGCCCTCCTGAGTCAATATTCTCAACTATGTAATATAGCTTTTCAATACATAGCTTTAAGTCTTTTGTTTCAAGAATGTTTTCTTGAATTACAACTTTCATTACTTATTCTGTTCCTGTGGGGTTTTTTGTCTTTAGTGACTTTATTATTGCGTAATAGATCTTTGCTTATCTTCAAAGTCTATCGCATTTTCTCAAATTCTTTTTATTTTTCTTCATTCCCTTCTTTCTTCTTCGTTTATCTATTTCTCCTAAGGCATTGTTTGTCATATTTATTAATTTTTGTGTTTTTTGGTTAAGACTTCACATATATCAAATTACAGCTTTTTTTCCTTTTAACCTCAATGTTTTTATGTTGTTTATTTTAATGTGAAATTAGTTTCCCTAAACTTTTAAGTGGAAGTTTGATTTAGGGTACCTTTTCCTGTTTTTGCAAGCTCTTTCCACTGTTGTTATCCTGTAATATTTAAAAACGTGGTGGCTTACTCTCTGAGATCCCCTGGCATTTTCTCCTTTTCAACTTATATCTGGAAGTTACCTATCTATGATCATAGTCCTTCCCCATTTTTATTCTACTCCTGGGAGTCTCTCCTAAGTGTGGGTACTGTCTGGGAAGGGGATGCCATTGAATGGTTCAATGCGGATGATCTGCTCAAACTCTGCCAATCTGTGTCATAGTCCACTTGGGGGTCTTCGTCTGGCCAAAACCGCTTCAGCTGCTTTTCTCAAATTGATCTGCAAAGTTTCTAATGAACATTTAACTATTTAACTATTTTGGGTTATGACTCTCTGTTACTTCCCTCTGTTTTCTGCCACACAAATGTTGATACTATGCTGGTCTAAGGATGCTGGCAATTTGCTTATATTTTGGTGTTTCTGGGAATATCTTGTTGCCTAGTTTTTTTGTAAATATAACCCAGTGGTTTTTTGGTCTTGCTATCTAGTTTCTTTGTTTTAGGTGGTGATTAAGAAAGAATAAAAGAACATGCCACTACGGTTATTTTCCTAGGATCTCCCACAGTAATATTTTAAATGCAAATGAATTGCGTCACTTTCATATCTAACCCCCTCCTGTGATTTCTCAATTCATTTATAATAAAATTACCATTTATTAACCTAGCTTATAAATTCCTTTACTACACATCCACTGTTATTCCTCCAGCCTTAACTGTTTCACTCTTCTTCCTTAGCACCTTCTAGGACTTTCTCCTCTAGACTCTGCATTTTCCTATATGTACTTCTTTATCATTTCCACATTTGTCTCTCTCATTTTATTAAAAATTCAGCTAAAATTTCTATGAGGTCCTCTCAGTCCTTACAACTTGAAGAAGACAATACCAAGTTACTATTGGTTATATTACCTTTATTAATTATTTACTTGGCACTTACCATTAACTAAAATTGTTGTTTGGTGTAAGCATTTATCTGTTCATTCAGGAATCAGCAAATTATACCCTGAAAACAAAACCTGGCCAGCCACCTGTTTTTGTATACAAAGATTTTTTTGGAATCCAGCCATTTCTTTAAGTATTATCTATGACTATTTTTGCATTATAACGATAGAGTTGAATAAGGGACACAAGAGATCATATGGCCCAAAAGCATAAAATATTTAGTGTATGTCTGGCCATTAGAAAAAAACAATGTTCTCCAACCTTTTTTTTAGTTTATTGTTTATTTCTTCCCGCTAAACTGTAAGTTCTGTGGTAACTTGGGCTTTGTCTATATTTCCACTACTGTACCATTTTCATCAAGATTAGTAGCTACCACAGGCTAATCAATACTTGTGAATATATGAAACTTAATCTTGAATTGTCAGCTATATTTTCAGGCTATCACCTAGTCATAATTTATTTAAAATAGGTTATTAGAACTTTACTAATGATTGTAACTAATTCACTACCCAAACAGCCAGACGACAAAATTGAAATTGGACTCCTAACCACAGTGATTCTTAAGAAAGAACTTTTGGGAATTTACATTTTTACAGCTATTATTAAATACATAAATGTATAAATATTTGAGAGCATACCAACTCTAAAGACAATATGACACGATTTAAAACTCAGTTCTGCCATAACTTATCATGTGGCCTCGCGCTCG
Organism: Mormoops blainvillei; assembly: GCA_004026545.1. NCBI lineage: Eukaryota > Metazoa > Chordata > Mammalia > Chiroptera > Mormoopidae > Mormoops > Mormoops blainvillei. Next base: position 161,988 of record PVJD01001482.1, read on the forward strand.
TTACTTTATCTCTCTGTGTCTCTATTCATTAATCTGTCAGACAATGTCAATGGAATATCTACATTACAGGATTATAGTAAGTTAGAAAAGAGTGTCCAACCCATCATAAGAGCTCCACGTATGTTAGATGATGGTGGAAAGGATGATAGTAATGATGATAATGTTGATGACAGAAACTATGGTGACAAAGAAGGAGGAAGAGGAAAGGGAAAGAAAAAAACAGAAGAGGAGAAAGAGAAAATGATGATGTTGGTACAAATAAACTCAATGTATTGAGCTTATACTATGTTTCAGGTACTATAATCTATGGTTTCCATAGATTGGATAATTTAATCCCTACAAGAGCCCTTTGAGAATGGAACTGTAATATCCCTGTATTAGAGAGGAGGAATCCATATCCTGTCTTAAGCTAAATTATGTAGAAAATGACATCTGCGACCAAAATTCAGATCTGCATGCCTCCAAAGCCTTAGTTCTTGACCTATGTATCTCTCCTTCTACATTTAATTGGGTTCTTATAACCAACCCCACCATGGGAGTGGGGGGGGCTTCCCCCATACTAACAAACAATTCCAGGAGACCAGCAGGGTGTCTAAGAATTCTACTCAATTCAGACACTTTCTACCCAGAGATACCATCAGATTCCACAGGTTAAAGCCTCAGTCCTATAAGACTGCCCCCAACACAGACATGCACATACACTTCAGATGCCAGGTGCAAGTCCAAGTTACCTGTGCTCCTGATTAACTGACTATAAATCAAAGCTTCCCACAACCCATCTCTTGGGTTTGATTACTTTGCTAGAATGGCTCACATAGTAAGTAACATGATCACTGGTAAGTAGCATGATCACTGTTTATTGTGAAAGGATATAACACAGGAACAGCCCGATAGAAGAGATGTATAGGGAATTATACAGGGTTCAGCACAAATAATGCCCCCTTTTTATTACACAATCCTTTATTACAAAATCATAAGCATATAATTCTGTAACATAACAATATCACACTCAAGCACATCATATGACATTTTAGGTGAAATGTTCAAATTAAAAGTGTAAATTATTACACCCATATTATTACCCTACCCACCACACTCAAGCAGGCATTACTTCTGCCAGACCCTGTACATTGGAAAGGGCCCAAATCTTCCATGCCCTCTCCAGGTGAGTCTCTGTCCCCACATATTCCTGTGTTCACCAACCTGAAAGCTCTCAAAACCATATCCTCTTGGGTTTTTAAGGAGCTTTCAGTGCATAGCCACAATTGATTAAATCATTGACCACTGATTCAACCTCAAACCTCTCTTCTCTCACCAGAGATGGGAATGGGGTGGGGGTAGGACTGTAAATTCTAACCCTTTAATCACATGGTTGGTTCCATTGACAACCAGACCCTATCCTTAGGTGCTTTCCAAAAGTCACCTAAAATAACAAGACACAATGTTCAACACTTAGGAAATTCCTGGGGTTCCAGGAGCTAGCATCCAGGAATTGCGGATGAAGGCCAAATATATATGAAAATTATTTATATATAAGTCACCTGAATGACAAAATATGTATTTCTTATAAATCACAATATTGTACACATCTAAATGTGTCCCCAAAGATCTATCAACTTCCTGTTTAAAATGTGACATGCATAGATTTTTACCTATAGGAGTTTTGCACTTTACCTTCTTAAATGCATTTTAAATATGCCCAGTTTCATATTTTGCCATTTTCATATATTGCTCCGGATTCCAAAATCACCCTTGTCTCATTCTCATTTAGTCTCCAGACCATAATCAGCTGTCAGAAGAAATCAATTGGAGAGACTGATTTCCACTGAAGTGTTCACAATGAAACCTGTTTAATTGCTGTTAATTCTCTGTTCAGTTATAAGCTCTTGTAAGTTTGGATTCTGTAACTTCCAGCTTGTTGGCATAGGAAAGGTGCCAACGTAGTGGCATGAAACATAATTTGGTTCCTTTGTAATAAAAAGAATATTGATTGCTCAGAAGGAGAAATACTTGTAGCTTCCCTACTCTCGGGTCTCCCAAATCTTGCCTTGCACCTGCTAAAGTGAGGGAGCCCGTTAGCAGTCATAGCAGCAGTGGTAGTTAGTGGTGGTGGTGGTGGTAGAGATAGTTGTAGCAGTAGCAGCAGCGGTGGCGGCAATAATGTTGGCTTCTTAGACGCCAGAAAGTGCGCTTAGCCTGCCACACCACAATCTAATCACCCTCGCAGCCATTCTCTCAGAGAGTAATATACTAACGCTACTTTATAGACGGGAACGCGGGAGCTAATGACTTGCTCTAGGTCACATTGCTATGAAATCGCTGGGTCTGCTCACATATTAAATTTTGTCAAATTTTGAAGCTTTTTTCTTAATCACAATGCAATATGGTCTCAGAAGTCTATGCCTAGAGAACATCAGAACTAAGCTGAAGAAGAGACAACTCGCTCTGCTTTATAAATGGGAGAATTCAGATCCAACCAGGATGAGTGTTTTTATCACTAACCATGAGCACCATATTTGTTTTATACTATACCATGACATACCCACGATATACATCAAAACATCTATCCTTTCATCAGAGAACCCATCATAAACTGTTACCCCCACATGCTCACCTGAATCTCTAACCAAATCTGTTAGACAGCATGTGCTGGTAAATATTTAACAACCGGTTCTCTGGGTTGGAGGTAGGTTAGAGTAAGCCCTGATTTCTCACGTCTGCCAGTTTCCATCATGTAAATAATCCTGCCACGGTGGATTTCAAGCAATCGATGTGACACCATTTGAGCACAGAGTTGCAAAGAGGTGCCAACAATAGCCTTGTGCAAGTTGGTACAAGCAACGTGTGCTGACCTCCTCTCCCACATGTATTCTGCTGCCTGCCATAAACCTACATTCTTAGAATATAAGAATCTTCTAATGTAGGTTAGACCTAGAAAATACCCCAAACCCACAGTGAAATGACATCATTGTGAAATATACTTTTATCAAAAGCACTTGTACCACATGTTTTCAATGTCCTAGATGCTATATTTTTTAATCTCAGTATGAAAACTTGTATTTACATTTGTTATGAACTGAATGTGTCTCCCTACCATTCATCTTTTGAAGCCCTAACTCCTGGTGTGGCTGTTTTTGGAGACAGGACCTTCAGGAAAGTAATTAAAGTTTAATGAGTCATAGAGATGGCACCCTTGCCCAAGAGGATTGGTGTCCTTAAAAGGAGAGACACCAGAGAGCTCTCTCCCTCTCTGTGTGTGCTCTGAAGATGCCAAGCGAGAACATATCCAGGAAAAGAGCCCTTGACAGAAACAGAATTTAGCAGCCCCTTGATCATGGACTTTCAGCTTCCAGAACCGTGAGAAAATAAATGTCTATTGTTTAAGCCACCCAGTCAGTGGTATTTTGTTATGGCAGCCCTAGCAGGCAAATACAACATCTGACAATATCACTATGTGATGTTAAACAAATATTTTGTTTCTTCTGAGACACATGCCAAAGAAAGAAATGAACTAAAATATTTATAAGATGCCTTCTGATTTAATTCCCATGATCTTGTGTTTTTAGGGTTGCCACTTGCCTTTTTCAGTGATAGTCGTTTTAAGGAGTGCCGGGCATCTGAAACAAATGCTCCAAGCCAGGGGTCCACGACCTCCTTGGGTGTAATGCACTTGAATTGCCCTGAAGCCACCCTCCCACCCCTAGTCCATGGAAAAACTGTCTTCCATGAAACCGGTCCTGGAGGCCAAAAAGTTTGGGGACCGCTGCTCTAGGCTATCTTGAGTCCTAATAATGACACACTACAGTAATCATATTTAATTTATGGTATATCGTAAAACATTTATAATAGCAAAAATAAGTGCCCTGGGGGATCATCACCCTTGGTCTCTGATAAGGGGACTGAAGTTGTGATTTCCCATCACTAGTTGTAGACCTATATCAGGGCAGGTGCACGGAATGACCTGGGATCATTTATTAAAATGCAGACTCTGTGGTGAACTACAAGACTGTAAACCTAGGAAATTTATAAGACCGTTTTTCATTATTAGTGGGAAACAGCTATAAAGTAGCAATAAGTATGAAGTTGGGGAGTAGCAAGTAGAAGTTGATAATGGATGGCAAGTTAGGAGAGTTTTGTTAGCTTGAGCTCACAGCCGCGTGCTTCATGATCTTGGATAAGCCATTTCCTTTCTCTGGGTCTCAGTTTCCCCACTGGTAAAATCAATGAGTTGAGTTAGGTGATCTTTAATTCCACCACTTTCCCCTAAACACTTTAACTACATAGTGATTAATATAAGGATATTAAACATTTCTTAAATGTTAAGGTGAAAAATAGTTTAACAGGGCATGGATTAGTGGAGATGTTTTAAGCACAACAAGTAATAGCATATTGACAGCCCTGCTCTCTAGCTAATCTTAGATCTGGCCCAGGCTTGATATCCACTAACCTTTCTATTCAAAAGGAATATTTGGTCTCATGCGTTATCATTGCTCTGAGTCCTAGATCAAGGTGTCCCCTTGTTTGCGTGAGTAAAACGTCAAGTGAGAGGTCAAGAAAAGAGGTGACTTTCAATGTATAATCCAGCACCCCAAAGAACTCTTAGGATGAAAGCCATTTAAAAAGTTTTCTAGATGTTTTTGGTGTTATATGGTTTTCTCAAGGGTTTCCAGAATGTCATGTGAAGTCTCTATAATAGCAGGACGCAGTACAATGACTGACACATAGTAGATGGTGGCACATACTCAGTGGGTTTTTGTAAATGCCACAAGTAAATCTTTCTTGGCTGTTAACTTTCAAAAGAACTGAATAATACTGTACATAACTCCAAAGAACTGTGTAATACCTGAAATCATACAAAGAGGCATGGGTAGGAAAGAAGTATCCATAACATCTCTCGTTTGTTACTGTAAAACTCAAATAAAGAAATAATGTTTTGCAAACTATAAAGCCCTGGGTAAATAAACTTTGTGATGTGGTTATATATATTTTCCCGTGAGAATGTTCTCATTTCCTTCTTTACCTTACTGTATCACCCTTGCTTGACAGTGGTCAGAATTTAGTACCTAAAAATGCTTGAAACACTGACTGCAATGCAGAACAACTGAATATTACAAGCTCACCACCTCCCAAAATGAAAATTAAACAAATTTCTATTGAGGTGCAATGGTTTAGAACGGCTGAGCTCTAAAGATGTAAATCCAAGTGTGAAATCCACTCAAGCAATGCCAGGCTGGGAATCAAATCACCAGAAGCAGAGAGCATGAAGACTTTACCTCAAATGGTCTTCTTTTTTTTTTTTTCCAGAGCCGACAGGCTATATATACACTTGAGTGTACATGTGTGTGCTCACATGGGCGTATGTGTGTTTAAAGTTTCCAACTCCATACATTGTTTCTATAGGTCATTGAAGTAAAGATGCTTTTTACAGGGGAAGAAAATTCACTTCTGTGAATTCAGAATTAGGATTTCTGTCTTTATAGTTACTTCCCAGGCATTGAAACCAGTTGCTTTTTAGAGAAGTTTATCCCACTGATTATTTCCATAGGTCAGTGAAAAACAGACTTTGACAATATTGAGTAAAGAGGGTATCTTGCATTTGCGTGGTGAGGTTTTTGATCACAGAGGTAATCTTAGGTCATTAATTCATACACTAAATTAATAAAATACTAGGGTAAGCGATTTTCTTCTAATCTATTCCCAAGGAGATAAGGCCTCCTTAAGCTTTAGTAAGTCTTTGTGTCTCTTTACTCCTACCCAGTGTTGTGACTGGTAGTGATTTCCACAAGGTTTCATTTGCTTCCTTAAAATCGTCTGGAGTCTGTGGGATGAGGAGATAAGTGGGAGTCCACAGACTTGCCATTTCTGGTCTATGACTGGGTTAACTGAGACAAGGTCGAGTCTTTTCTGAATATGCTTTGTTATCTGGAAATCAAGTAGCTTGGATGAGGTTAGAAGTTATAGATACTGGCGTGAGGACTGACTATATCGAAATCACCTTTGATTCCCATTACCATTTGGGAAAAAAAAATGAAATTAAAGATAAACAAACAAACAAAAACAAAAGTGACACTGAATGCATTTTGCAGCATAAGATGCTCACACGTGGCAGAAGCTGGTGTATGTTTTGTTGCTGAGCAACACGCAAAAAGCTTTTTTCTCATACACCAGGGAATGCTGATAGGGGCAGCAAATATTACACAATCCCACAACCCTTTCTAACACAAGAAAGAAATCTGAATGAGAAAATAGGTTAAGGAGGCCTAATTTTGCATTCTTCAGATTTATTAATAAGAGTGACTCATCTTTTAGTTGCCAACTCTTTTGCTCTCTTGGGAAAATAATGGTGTGTCTTATAATCACGGTGTGTTCGATCTGTTAAATACAGCTGGTGAATATTTGTGGGGACAGCATGTGAAAAGTGTCGCAAACGTGCAGAGAAAAGGCTGAAGCATGTGGGATGGAGGAAAAAAACAAAAAATAAATAAATAATCTCCTTTGAAGTTTTAAAATATGGAATGCGCTAAATGCAGAATGATATCCTGGTTCAAACCCTGGAACATAACAGGAACATCAGTAGGAAAACTGGTGTCATCACATTCAAGTTGATAGTTTAATTAACAGCAAATATACCTGTCTTAATTCCTTAGTTTTGTCAAATATACCATGGTTATGTAAGATATTATGATTAGGGGAAGCTGAGATAAAGAATATACAGGAATTCCATAAACTGTCTATACAACTTTTTCATAAATATAAAATTATTTTTAAAAAGTTTCCTTAAAAATATAGATTCCATGTTCCTATATCAAAATGGACATAAAGTCTAAGAACCCATTCATGGAAAAAAAATTGATGTAACTATAATGTGCAGCCAGAGATAAAACTCACAAAGCTAGAGGCACCTTCTGACTCTAAGAGATGCTATTACTCCACAAGCCACACAGATGAGGGTGCTTGGTTTGCCTATACCAGGGAATGCCAACACTGGTGTTGCCTTAGAATCATCGGAGCAGAATTTTCAAACTACAGAATTCATGGCTTGCTAAATATATTAACCAGAATCCAAGGGGATGAGACCCTGGTCTATATATATTTTTTAGGGTATCTATAAGTAATTCTGATGTACAATCAGAATTGAAAGTTGCTAAAATACAGGTCAACTAAGGAGTAAAAAGGGGGTTCAAGCAATCAACTACTACAGTAATCTCAGTGTGCATGAGCTTAAGTATATCAGCAGCTGCAAAAAGAAATTACGTAAAGTGTTACACATTAATATTTGCCAAATTTTGCAAACTGTCTAGGATTCTGTGGAAACATTTTCCTCTAATATCCACACATGTGGCTCAAATGTTTGAATGCCAGCATCTCTTTCATCACTGACAACAACATTTCTATGGTTTGTAAAGGGGAGTGGTGGTGAGGAAGTTCACCGTGAGCTGTTCTACCACCAGCTTCTTCACTGACAAACATTGACTTTCACTATTAGCTCCCACCTCTTCAAGGTCACAATCAGAAATCCCGGGTAAGTAATCACACTTGCTACAGGGAGTGCTCAATCATTTTGTCTATAAGCTAGGTAAATGAAAATAATAAAATTCTATTTTCCTTATTTTCACATACTGACTTCACCCGAGTTTGCACATGGAATATTCATTACTTCCGTCTGCCTCTGTTCCTTCATGGGTGCTGATGGTTTCATGTATGCTAAAGGCTAACAATCCAACCTTTCCTTTTTAATCACATGAAAAAGAAATCCCACCTGTTCTCAAAATTTTGTTAAAATCCTACTTTACCTAGAAAGTACTTTCTGGTATCATTCCTCTTCCACTTTTTCAAGCTCCAGTATTATAGTTGGTTCTATACAATTAAGCAATTAATTCCACCCTGACATATTATTGTTCTCTGTCCTTTCACATGCGTTAGGAGGCAGCCGGATACAGTGCAGAGGAGGGAATCAGTATAGTCATTTAGAGCCAGGGAGAATGCAATCTCTACCTAAGACTTCGATTTTCCTCCAGATAATTAGGAATCCTAACATTCATGTTACGATGCTATTACTTAAATAGTGAAACATAGTAAAGTGCCTAGCATATTACTGGTAGATACTCAGTACTTGTCAATTTTCTCTGTATTTCTTTTCCCATTTATATTTCTGTACTCAGTGCTTCATAATAGTGCTAAACTTATAATAGTACCTAATATCTGCAGAGAACTTTACAGTTCATAAACTCTAAAAGCAATCTGGTGAAATATGTTCCCAAATTCCATTTCACAAATGAAAGAGGTGATGAGATCCTAAAAGGTTAAGCGCCTTTTACAAACCACGACATTTATGGGAAAGTCTGTTAACACAGCCTGGTCCTTGTTGCTCTGATACCCGGGCTCCCTCTGTGATACTAGATCTAATACTTTGTAAATTAAGTAATTCATAGAGAAGTAAAGGATTACCGTCTATGTGCCATGCTGTGCCCTAGAACAGAATACAAAAATGAACGGGAGGGACGTCATGTGTGTCTTCTTGGAACTTGGAGAATAGAAACTGGGACAATGACTAGGCAATGCTGTAGCAAATGGCCCGGCTCTGTCGTGGACAAAAGAAGGGGGGATTCCATGGAAAATAACCTTACAGGGTGATTCAACCATAAATACCCACATGGGCAGGTCATGATGGGTAGTTACGCCCCAGGCATACAACTTCTTGATGTGAAAAAGAGTCATCTCTGTCTTTAGGAAGCCCTATCCACTGTGTCTGTGCATTTAGTTAACACACCTTCGAAATAAGGGAAATTTCCTCACCAGGGCACATAATCTTGTAACGATTGTAGTCCAATCCCCGCCTTGCTTTCACCCGCCTTCATATGATCATCCTTAAATTCCCTCCTTAATTCAAAATCTATAAAAGAAGCTGCAAACTGCCATTCTAGAAAGCATTTTTTTCCTCAACCTATCAAGATCTTGCTTCCAGGTTTATCCTCCATTTTGGCTCCAATGAAGTTTTATAAAGATTCTCTACAGGTGTGGACATTCTTACAGCGGTAATATCGATGCTGCACTGTGTTCCGCTAAGTCCAGGATATGAAGCGTCACTCTAAGAGGGGTGACTTAACCGGAGCCAGCAATATCTCTGACACCCGTGGCCCTTATGATCAGTAATGCCCCCTGACAGGACTGGTGGCAGCGACGGAATGCACTCACCACTGTGTCCGTCAAACCTGCAACCTGGTCCTCATTAGTACATTTCAGAAACTTCCAGAAGCTAAGCACTCTAACAGATAGCTATAATTATTAGAAATGATAATCATTAGCTGTATCGTCTTCACAAGCGAGAGATTCTTGGGTGTACAGCTACTAAAGACCTTCTCTCACATAGTCTTACTTTCCCCTTGGGCCAGGCTCATCCTGACCTAGAAACGTCTGCAATTGCGGTCGGTGTCTCATCATAAAATGTCTCTGAGAGACCCACAGGGGTGGGAATCATCAACTACCTGTCTCCAATGCCATAGTATTAGGTTACTGCTTGTGGGTTGTGTTGAAAATACCTTCAGATGGAGGTATGAACCTGCAACACCTCAACCCTATGTGTACCCTAAATCTGGAACCTTTGTGCAAGCACTGAGGGCTATGGCTGATGTGCAGATGCAGAATTTTCTTTCACCATTCTGCTGGCCCAAGGGTCATTACCGGTAACACGGAATCCTCTAGGTGCCTATCTTCACGCACTTGCCACTTCTCCCATCCACCATTTTCCCCAGCTTCCACCACTTATAAATATTTTGGGGGGCAAAGTGTTTGTGAAAATATTCCCTACATTTAAAAAAATTAACCCTTCATCCAAATTTTGTCTCATCTATAATCTAGCTGTGTTTTTTTTTCTCCTCTCTGAATCAGATGGTTCCCTCAGAGAACCTAGTCTGCTGTGTTGTTGGAAGAAAGAAATGAGCCCATATGAGGACTGAGACAACCTGGTTTCCATGTTGCTACTTAACATGCCATCTTGGGTAAATCGCTTGCCCTTTTAGGGTCTCAGTAACTCCAAAAAGAAAATGATAGGTTTTAATTAGTGCTCCCATTTCTGACATTTTTGGACTAATAGTAAAATGAAAGATACAATGGTGAAAAAGGAGCTTAACAGTTATGGTAAGAAAATAAATTACGATAATTTAGAAGTTGCCTCAGGGAGTGGGAGATATCCTGTAGCTCATTATCAACACTATTTTTGTGACGTTACTCTAATTAATTAAATGTCGTTAGCATGTTTTGCTGTGTGTGGTTTGACTCCTCTAAGCTCTCTTCTCAATTTGAGTTTTTGTGTAGCAGCTTGTCTGTGAATTAATCCTACAATTGCCATATAAAAAGGAAGATACACACAAACAAAAATGGCTAGAAATTATTATAATAATGCACCAGGCTCAATATTCATTGTTCAAGACTCAAATTCTTAAAATTGCTTGACTGCCAGTATTTTTAGACTTTAAAGGTATAGTTCTATATCTGCACACAAGCATGTGACTGACTCTGGAAGTTGGCCCAATTTGACCAAAGAGTTCGAGACCTTGAGCCGTTGTGGGATGCTGAGTGGTTTTGGTCAAATTTCCCATTAAGTTGCAGATGAAAAAGGGCACTGTGATGAATCTAACAGAAGTAACCTCACAGAGCGCTCTGATCATAACTGCCTAACTGGGCAGGTCGTAGTGGGCAGTCATGCTTCAGGCATATACCCTCTCAAGGAAAAGGTTTATCTTTGCCTTAAGCAAGTCCTGCCCATTGTTCTCGTGCTTCGAGGTTAACACATCTTGAAATGCCTTTTTTTGCAGGCCTCTCAGAGAGCAACCATCCCCAAGAGAGCACACAATCTCGTTAACTGTCCAGTAATCCAACCCCCACTTTCCTTTCTCCTACCTTCATGTAATCTTCCTAACATTCAGTTCTCTCCCCAATTCCAAGTGTGTATCACAGGCTGCGAAACTGTCCTTGGGGGCATTTGAGATCTTGCTTCCTGGCATTGTCCTCCATTTGACTCAAACAAAACTCAGATAAACATTTATAAAAACTCTCTACAGGTTTGGACATTCATAGGTTGACAAAGCACTTCTTAAGTGACAGTTGTATACCCACCCATCTGAGGCAGAAAGAAAACCTAATCTAGGTGGAGGTTGGGGTATACTCCTGAAACCAATTGATACTGAGCGTGGATTAAGAATAATAGGGTTGGGGCATCATAAGACTCTAAGCAGCAATAAACCGGGTTCCCCAGCTGGGTTAGTGCCATAGAGAACAGAGCCCCTGGAGATCAGCGAGCATCCGCTTTAATCAGCACGTTTGGAAACATGGCACATGAGTGCGCCCCGCGTAGCAGGTGTGCTCAGCACCACGCTGAGACGGAGCAAAGTAAGTGTTTTGTGTACCGCTCAGCTCTCCCCATCGTCAGTTCCCTATGATGCCCATCCTGGCCGGTAAAGCTCAGAGAACTAGGAATCATCTGTGAGATACACAGGGATGGAACCTGTGCCAACCGCATTAAGGAAATTACAGAGCGTGTCATCATTGGGTGGCACCCATGGTACCATTCTGGTGGCCCAGCTCATACTAAAAATCCAATTGGGACAAATGTTGAATAACCAAGATGATTTGTTTTTTCTAGCCTGTTTCTTACTTTTGACTTAAAAACCTGCACCTACAACAGTCTCCTGGCACCTCACATACAACATAAAGAGAAATAAACTAATAATATTCTGTTCTATACCTGGTTTTTTGTTTTGTTTTGTTTTGTTTTGTTTTGTTTTGTTTTGTTTTGTTTTCTTGCTCCTACTTCCCTGGGACAGCAAGTGGCAGTTCCATAAAGCCCACCCTTTTCTTTACTATGTAAGCTTCAGGAGGAAAGGGACTCCATCTGTTGTACTCATTACCTCTCTTGGGATCTAAGGAAATATTTGGAAAATGAATGATCAATTAGGATACAAAATATATTTAATGGACTATAAACATGTGCTCAGTGCAATGTGTAATTTCTTTAAGAAAAGTTTGTAAAACCAAAAGACAAACATCTAGGTTTTATCAGATAGAAATTACTCAGACCAAAGAAGAAATAAGCCTCCTCTGGCAACATATTAGTTTCCTATTGTTATAGTAACAAATTACCACAAACTTCATGGTCTAAATGGAAATGTATTTATTATTTTGTAGTCCTGAAGGCTGGAAGTCTGAAAGGAGTTTCAGTGGGTTAAAAGCAAACCGTTGGCAGGGTTGCATTCCTTCCTGCATACTCTAGAAGAGAATCAATTTTCTTGAGTTCCTGCTTCTAGAAGTTGCTCGTGTCTTTTGGATGTGACCTTCTTCCTTCTTCAAAGCCTGCAGTGGGCCTTCAAGTCTTTCTCATGCAGCCATCTCTGTGGATGCAACCCTTCTGACTCTTCCCCAGGTAAGGACCCTTTGATCACATTGGATGCATCTGAATAACGTCGATAAGCTTTTTGCTTTAGTCAGCTGACTGGCAACTTTGATTTTAACTGTAATTGTAATTTCTCCTCGAAATGCAACATAACATATTCACACATTCTGAAGACTACAATAGGGTTGCAGGGCCAGTATTCTAACTACCACAGCTGATTAGATTGTTAACCACAAATCTCAGCCTGTCATATGAGAAGAAATTATCCTGGTCATAGAAAAACTTGATGAAATCTGTGTCCTCCATAGCCCTCTTCTCATCTTGGTATGTTGAAGTAAAACCCACTCTTCAGGGGCTACCTTAAATGACACCTCCCTCAGGAGTCCTTCCATGATTGTCTTTGTGGGCACCTGTGGCTTCTTCCCTAAATTTACATTAAATTTTATTTGCTTATAATAAGTTACTTTAGACCTTGTATAATGAATAGCTATGCTTGTGTGATATGGTTTTTCTCTTTGAAAAAGCTTATTGAGGACAAAATTCATTTCTGAACCAGCTTTAATATACCATTTTCTCAATACCTGTGTGACTTCGGAAAGACATTCTACTTTCTGGGGTCTCATTTTTCCCATATGTTTATCAGATTTTTCTCATGACACATTAAGCACCGGCACATTCCTGGCACATGGGGGCTACTCAATGAATGTCATTTCTCTTCTCCACGTATATGCATATGTTTGTGTGAGGGACCATTCTGGGACAAAGAGCTGGAGCCTATGTATTTTTCCTGGATGACTGAGATCTGTGAATACAGGGACTCTGTCTTTCACATTCACCGCCGTGTTCCTAGTCCCAAACTGCCTCTCGACAATAAATATTTGCTGAACTAATGAATTACTCTTAGTGAAATAGATAGGAATGTGTCTCTGTCTTCCAGTGGCGTGTTCTCCTGACTAGATATCTTGTCACACATTTTTCTGATTCACCTGGCTCAGTCCATATTCCTACACCATTCATCCCTAATACAAATTAAACCCCCGGCAAAGTTAAAAATCTTTGCCTAGCTAAAGCTTTTGACTCTTAAAGACCGTTTTCCTCCTTCTTCCACCACCAGCCCTCCCCGCAGACATCCACTTTTCTCCCCTTATGGGAGTGCGAAGACAAAAAAGAAGTGTAATTCCTAAAATGAATAATTGATATTTCTTCAGAGCGACCTACACTATTCTACTTGTTCTCTTAATTTACTCGGTTTATACCAACTGATGACAGAAGCCCATTGTTTTGCTGAAACATTAACTTCAGAAAGTCATTCCGCTCCCATCTGCAGCACTAAAATTAATGATTCCCTCTGCAACATCTGTTTAATTAACTATCGGCACCATAGAAGAGGCATCCAAATACCCTAGCGACTAAATCAGGCTCAAATTAGGGAAATATGATGTTAAATTGTATCAGGGAGAAGCCGAGTTTATCCTTCTGAGCACTAGCGTTCATTAACAAGCCGCCGACCCATGCGTCTTCGTAATGAACTCATGTCAGCAACGCTTGGCTCTCGAGTTCTCATTTAGGGGCTACATGGGTCCCTCCAGTCATGGTCACTGAGGGGATTTAGGAAGAGGGACTCAGAGAGCCCAGAGGTAGCATATTATTCCATCATCTTTGTTGCTGGAAAGAGCAAGGAGGCTTCAACTGGGCATGTGCCATGTGAGGCATTCTGGGAAACGGTAGTAGTGGGGAGAAAGTGACATTAGTGAGTCATTTCTATTAGCAGTGCTCCATCTTCCCTGAATCCTTTTTGTTATATCTGCATAATTTTTTGGCCTTGATCTACATAAGCAGGAAACTCGTCTGGTCTTTTCAGATGCACTGGGAAATCTCTTTAGTTAAAAAAATTTGAGAGCATTAGTAAAGATCTGTAAAGAACCTACTGTGTTCAAAGCATCACACGAGGCACCAGAGAAAGGAAAATTAGACACAAATTCTGCTCCCCCATGGTTTACATCAGATAGGGTACATTGTAAACATTTGTAGAAACCTGTGTGCTCTCATTGGCGCACACACAAATAAAATCAACCAGAACTGGGCTAGTTCTTGGAATGAGAGCGAACTGAACATAACCCTTACTCTCACCCTATTTATGATGTAGTTTGTTTACCCACAGACATCAGCTAGAGTACCAGCTCAAACACAAGCAATAAAGCAAGTGAAATATTGAGAGAAATCGAGGCTATGACTGGTGGTCAGAAGGGGAAAACGTGTGGTTTAATTTGGGGGGTGGCGTAAAGCATCAATTCAAAGAGTACATGTTGCATTAGCCTGGTTGGTTTTTGTTTTTGTTTTTTTGTTTTTTTGAAGCATGGTAGGATCTGCATGTGCGGTTCTATGGAGAAAGGGGGATTTAGAGGCAGGGAGAGAGGGGAAACTCTTGCAGACTTCGGGAGCAGTGAATCATCTAGCTCTGTGGATAAAAAGGATGCTTACAGAAAACAGCCTTCACTTCCGATAGCTCTCCCAGGCTCCGGCACAAAGGTGGCCTGAAATAATGAAGCTTACTGGGATGCACATCTTCATTCATCTACTGGTACCTGCTTTCTCTGTTTTTGGAGTTTGCCTCCCTGTACCTTGTACCAACATGAGCACCGGGCTTCCCTACCGGAGCCTGACATTTTGAAAATCTCTGTCAGATCAGTTTTGCTTCTGACCGTGGTTGCTAGGCCTCACTTTAGCTCTACCAGACTTTAACCTTCTCTCTTAGCTAGTTGGATCCTGACACCCCATCTCAGGGCCCGCCTGACTGAACTTCGCATGTAAATCTCTTTAGCTGCAGCAATCAGATATAGATGCAACTGTGTCCACGTTTGGCCGACACAGAACATTATGATAAACACTAATGTTTTTTATTGTTGTTCTGTTACAGTTGTCCCAATATTCTTCCATTGCTCTCCCCTTCCCCACCCACCCCCCGGCTCCCACAGTCAATCCCCACCCTGTTGTCCATGTCCATGGGTCATTTACACCTGTTTCTTGACTAGACCCTTCCACTTCTTTCCCCCCTCATTCCCAGCCCCCCTCCCCTCTGGTCACTGTCAGTCTGTTCCTTGTTTCCATGCCTCTGGTTCCATTTTGCTCATTTGTTTGTTCTGTTGATTATGTTCCACTTATAGGTGAAATCATGTGATATTTGTCTTCCACCACTTGGCTTATTTCACTTAGCATAATACGCTCCAGTTCCATCCACGCTGTTGAGAAAGGAAGGAGTTCCTTTCTTTCTGCTACATAGAATTCCATTGCCAAAATGTACCATAGTTTTTTTGATCCACTCATTTACTGATGGGCACTTAGGCTGTTTCCAGCATTTGGCTATTGTAAACTGCACTGCTATGAACATTGGGGTGCATAGGTTCTTTTGAATTGATGGTTTGGGATTCTTAGGGTATAATCCCAGCAGCGAAATCGCTGGGTCAAAAGGCAGTTCCATTTTTAAGTTTTGGAGGAAATTCCACACTGTTTTCCACAGTGGCTGCACCAGTCCGCATTCCCATCAACAGTGCACTAGGGTTCCCTTTTCTCCACATCCTCGCCAGCACTTGTTTGTTGATTTGTTTATGATGGCCATTCTGACTGGTGTGAAGTGGTATCTCATTGTGGTTTTAATATGCATCTCTTTGATGGTTAGTGATGCTGAGCATCCTTTCACATGTCTCTGGACCCTGTGTATGTCCTCCTCAGAGAAGTGTCTGTTCAGGTCCTTTGCCCATTTTTTAATTGGATTGTTTGTCTTCCTGTTGTCAGATTGTCTGAGTTCTTTATATATTTTGATATACACTACTTCTTAAACATGGATTACTTCAGTCTCAGTTTCTGTTGTAAACCAGGGGAAGACCTACTAAAAACAGGACTTGAAGTGTTTTGCAGAATAAGAAAATGATCAAAGAAAGAGGGGAGAAAAAAGATTTCTTGTCCCCTGCAACTACCAAGCCAGGGTAAGAAGAAAATAGGGCAGTGAAGGAGGAATTGAGGCAGCTGGGAATCGAAGGTCAGATCTCGGACTCAGGAAAAATGCCAGCTCGAGCGCAGATTACCTAGATGCAGCCGCACGTTTGCCTAAACAGCAACGAGACACAAATACAGTGGCTAATTCAACAGATTTTCACTTTGTAGGATTTTGTGTGGTTGTTGTTGTTACTATGACGACAAACGTGGTATGAAGTTATAAGTCTGCCAACTTTATAGTCAGGGAGCTCCTGGAAGCGAGGACCCAGCGAAGACGAAGGACATGAGAGGAGCCAACGAGACAGAACAGGAGCAGACTGGCCCAGGAAATCATCACCCTCCCCCTAGGCGCATCCTCACAGCTTTCCCGTCCAAAATTGCTGCAAAGTCTCCAGATCTTAAGCGGCCACGTGAGACAGAATATTAGATGCCAGATGCGCACATCTGTTAGTTAAGTCACATGCAGAAAAGGAACGATGTCATGTAAATTCCTAAGTTTATTATTTAAAAAAACAAAACCCTGAAACCTGGCAACTTCTAACAAAGGGAAAGAAAAGTTCTAATGCACTAAAATTATTTTGTCAGTGATGTTGCCCAGTTGTTGCTTGCAGGAGACAGGAGACCTTTTTGGTGCCCCCTTCCTGTGCTTATTTTCTTCCTCTGCACACCACTGTGGCCCAGTGGTTCAAAGTGAACATATGTTTAGATGTGTGTTTCCCCTAAGATGACCAAGAGGTGGGGTGTCTCGGTGGGTAGACATCCAGGCTCTGCTGTCAGTGGAACTGGACTTCAGTTCTGGTTCAGCTGCTAATTCCCAGTATCCATTTGGGCAGTTGATCTGAGATCCCCAAGCCTCAGGTTTTATTTCTTTTCCTTTAATTTTACTCTGGAAGATATTGGCAACAAAGTACTCATCTCCTAAGGTTATTGTGAGCATCAAAGGAGATAGGGGTCAAAAGGTCCTTCGTACGGTCTTTTCCATAAGATAAGCACTCAATAAATTTTAGTTATTAAGGTTAGCATCAACTAAGTTCCAGTTTGACTTCAAGGAGCGAGCGTGTTTACTTTCTTTTTTAAAAGAAAGTGAAAATAAAATCTCATTATGATTAATGGGAAAGGAGTAAAAAGAGGGGAAAAGGTTAAAAAGGGATTTTTAAAAAATTTCTCATCCATAATGACAATGACTAACGGCAAAAGCCTTGGGGACTGACTGCCAGCGTCAGAATGCCCCTGGAGTGGCGAGTCAGGCACAAACGGTGAAGGGAAGGTGGAGATGGCGAATGGAAGGAGCCTCCAGCTTGGACGGTGACAGGAGACAGGAGGGTGATCTAGAAAAGGTGTTAACATCAAGGATTCCCAGGAGGGTAGCCAGGCAAGACAGCAGATGGGGCACAGCCGCGGACAGTCCAGAGGCTTCCTCAGAAATCCAGATGGGGGGCAGACATTTGACCTCAGAGCAGTCTGTCTGCACAGGAGCTTCAGAGTAAGTTTCTAGAACCTGGATTCAGCAGTTGCAAAAGGAAAACATGACCTCTCTCTCTGAAAGTAACCGTTATGAATCTAGTGCTGGAAGGTAAGCAAGGGAAAGGCATTATCACATCAAATTCTAAAAGGTGATAAAAATGTCCACCTGTTGGAATTAGTCCAGAAATAGCGAACATATATTTGGTCATGTGCTTAAATGATGAAATAAAAGTCGTTGTTCTATTTTTATGCACCTGTGAAATACAAAAAAAAAATCAAAGCAGAAAACAAAAACAGAAAAATTATGAGTGTGATAATTATACTGTCTTAATATATACCTACCACATCCAAATTGATGTGTTTGTTTCCGTTCAGTTTGGAGGGTTCCTTTTGCCTCTTTGTGGTGATTACAAAGCAATGACTATAATTTGAGTATATGAAAGGCTAGTCTTAGAATTCTTCCCATGTTTGAGCCTTCACTGCACAGTTTGCCTAAGAGGTATGTTGGTTTTCTTTGTGTGCTGTTTACTTCTGTTGTTTTTCCCTTGGAAAAGAAGTGGGGTCCCAGAGAGGACCTTAATCACTGGCTTGTCTGTATTTGTGCAGGGAAGCTAGTAAGAGAGAATGACAGAAATATTCCTGAGGAGGCACAGAACTCTGATACAAGTCCAAATACTCCTATTAGAGAGATTTTAACCAGAAGATGAGAATCTGTTGGGTTCTAATAGCACATCAAACCAAAGCACCAAATATAATAGACAAACTTTAAAAGAAAATGCTGGTTATTATCTTAAGGAAGATATTTGGTTTAGAAATAAGCATTTGAGACATGTTTGTATTGAAGATCAAGACTGCAATTATTTTGAGTTATTGCAGACAGGCAAGGTTTTCTGAGGAAATCTTTAGCTAATATACCTAAGTTTTATTTAAAATGTAGTCACTCAATACTTGCCAATTAATAATAAATGTAAACCAAATGACTTTTCATATTGGCCTGCTCTTTAGACTTACGGTACATAAAGATTTATTACAATCACTTCCTAATCTGTATCTTAATTGCAGTTTTAATAGTTTCAGCAGTTGAAACTGCTCTTCAGCAGGAGAAAATAGATGAAACAGTGAGGTTTTACATCTCTTCTGTGATGGATAAGTTCACACATGGAGGTGGTAAGACATTAAGCACATGTTCATTACATTGGTTTCACATACACTATTACTTTATTCAGTGGTCATTATTTTCTCTGTTTTACAGGTGGGAAAACACAGGCACTGAGAATTAGTTCAAAGTTACTTGGCTAGTAAATGGAAGTTCCAACTTTATATTAAGACCAATTTTTGCTTGTATTAGGTATGCAATGCTTTCTGAAATGAGAAATTACTCAATGAGATTATTAAGTAACCAAAACCCCTAATATTAGATATATTTGGTTTAAAAAACAATTTAATAAAACTTTAGAATTTTCCAGTACTGGCACTAGACTGGGAATCCAGATATCTGATCTGCCGTCAAAGGTGAGCCCTTTTAGTAACTATAGTAATCTCCACTGACCACACAGTTTTCCCATAAATGAGGGTGTGGCTAAATAAATTCCAAGGCACAACCACTGGTTCACAAGAAAAAAATATACTTTATAGAACTGGAGAAACATCCTTTCCATCTGAAGGGACTTGGAGTTGACTACGAAGCCATTTTGTGTGGGTCACAGAATAAAGCAATTCATGAAACTACAGATTACCTACATTCTGAACTTGAATCCCAGTGGACTGGTTGTTGACCTATTCCACACACCTGCATTTAGTGTCTTGCCATGATTTGCATATTCTTTAAGCCTGGGCATTTGGTCAGTGTTTCTCTTCCCTGTGATGGAATTTCAGAGTCAATTTACAAATGCCTGTTCAATAAAATGATGATTGCTCAATGGCCTGTTTTTATGGGGTTCTGTTAATAATGCTTTGTGTATCGAAAACTACATTTAACACAATAAAATGGGTGCTATCACATAATCCAGACATGAGACCTTCTAATCGACCTTCTGTTTTAGTCTGTGCTGCTATAACAAAAACACCATAGATGGGATGTCTTAAACGACAAACAGGTATTTCTCATAGCTCTGGAGCTGAGGGGTCCAAGATCAAGACTCTGCCAGACTGGATGCTAGTGAAGGCTCACTTCCTGACCCGTAGTCATCTTCTGTGTCCTCCTCACATAGTGGAAGGAGCAAAAGAACTTGGCGGGGCCTCTTTGATGGGGGCACTGGTCCTATTCGTGAGGTTAACTTCTTTATGACCTAATCACCTCCCAAAGGCACCATCTCCATATACCACCTCATTGGGGATTAGGTTTCAACACATGATTTTTTTTTTTAAGATTTCATTGGCTTTATTAAGCAATTTATGAATTCAGCAGCATCCCACCTAAGCAACTAGAAGGGTGTTTTCAACATATGAATTTGAAGGGAACAAACATTTGTCTATAGCATCTTCCTATAGATTATATAAATCAGCAAGGGCCATAAACTTGCCTATATTCTTCATTACTCCAAAGACAGTGGTTACTAAACTGTGCTTGAGTTCATCTGCATCAGGGAGGACAGCGATGTGGCTCACTGGCCTCCACTCGCCATGACTCACTGTTAATGACTCAGGCACATAACTCATCACCGCAGTTCCTAGACCTCAGGAAAGAACCACGAGATTCTCACCATCTATTGACTAGAGCTGATACAGGAACTGAAATATATTTATCTTTCTTAGTCTAGTGGGGAAAAAATTAACAACCCAAATTGGTCAAGGGCAACGATATCAAACCAGAAATTCTTTTTTCTTAAGAGACACTTTTAATAAGCATTAAAAATCAGAGGGCATCGTAGCTTCCTTTCTTACAAAGAACTGTATGAAGTGCAGGGGCAGTCACAGCAGGAAACACGCAGGAGCTAGGTTGCTGTCCACAGCTTGCTGTCTGCTGTTGGTCTCATTGAAACCGTCGGGGAAATTTTTCTTCCTGGTGGGAATTATAATCCTGGCACATATGAGGAGAGTCATAAAATCCCTCTGCTATCTTTAATCAATCATGACTAGTATATCTACCATACATTCTCCAAGTATAAAATAGAATAAAGTCACATAATAATCTTTCTCCCAGCAGCTAGACTGCCTTTCAGCACAATGACCCACACTCTATGGCTGTATTAACAGATACGATCTATTCTTTAATGGAGCTCAGCCATGGGGATTAGCTACCTGTAATGCAGTTTGGGCTGTCAAGTACTCTACCAAACTGCTAACACATTACAAGTTATAGGCATCAATTCTTTCTAAGTGAAAAGGCATTTCACATTCAAAACACTTCAAACCTAATAATGGGGAATTATCATGATGGATCCCCTTCAGCTGCTGGAAGGTAAAGAGATGGAGAGAATAAAGGCAGGCGCCCAATCAAAAAATTCCTATCAATTCGTTTTGATCTACCTGGGCAGATTAAGCCACAGTAGAGGACAAGCTGTCAAAAAGATTGCGAGGGCTCGGCTGTGCATCAGAAGTGTTTCTATTTGATAGGAGGAGGCAAGTCCTCATAGAATAGGAATAAAGTCCAATGGCTAGCCAGCTCACTTTGCCTAGAGCTAGAGTGGCCTGGACAGTCCAGGAAGGTCAGGTTATCATACGTCACATTTAATTTCCTTTGTGTTCAATGTCAACACCGTGACATTGAAAATACTCGGGAAATCTGACCCGGAACTGGATCCTGGAAGACAGCTCCAACCTGGTAACAGGAAGCCAGGATGTGCTATTTCCTTATTTCATTCATATGGCCTTTCGAATGTGGTCCAACCCTCAAGCGACCATGGAATAAACCAGGAATAGAGATTCTGACAGTATCTGGCATTTTGGACTTCATGTCAAAATTAAGGGTGAAATGCCTGTCATTCCCATATGACCCCATTGTATTCATTCATTCATTCACTCTTAAATTAATTTATGCAATTACTTAGCCAATTTTGATTATATGTGCAGGGAGGTACTAGATGATACTATAAGTTTGAGAGCCTTTCAAGAAAACCAGAGGAATCCAAAACACACCTGAAAAGTGCTAAAACATTACTCTCTGGTACCACTGCCACAGAGATAGTATAATATTCATCATCATTCACCATTAAAAAAAATACTTCTAGTTCAAATATCTGCTAGGATTGGCAAATAGGTTTCAACTAGTTGTTGGAAAACTGTGTTGAGAAGAACCAATCTGTGCTTAGTGAGAAAGAATATTGTTTTGAGTGAAAATGTCTGCAGTAGGAAAAAAGAAGGGTGCGGAGAACTGACAACTCTATTGTCTCTCACCTGATCACATTCTCATTTTTAGTTCTCATTTATCCTCCTTTTAAACCTTTTTTTTTTAACACTGTTACCAACTTAACATCCTAGCATTTAATGGCCAGATGACCTTGAGCATATGATTTAACATATTTTAATTTCAATTTTCAGAATATTTAAAATGGAGGCAGTGCAAGCTAACTTTGGCGAGTGTAGCAAAAGGAAAACACATGTAGTAAGGAGGGAGGTGACCTAGGGTGGAATGTTGAGAAAGTTTTCCTGGGGCAATTGATGTTTAAATGGGTATGAAGCAACACAGACACTGGTTAGAGAAAGAAGGTCAGTGAACAGCATGTGCAAAGGCCCTGAGACAGGAAGGTGACTTAAGAAAGAAAGACAAGCATGTCTAGAAGCCAAAGAAGAAGGGAGAAGAAAGTGTCATGAGGTGAGGAGCTGCATGACATAGGACATCTTATGCCAATCAAGGGTCTTGCTCTTCATTCTAGTAACAGTGGGAGAGCACTGAAAGATTATAAGCAGGAGAGAGCTATGGTCAGATACACATTTTTTAAAAGATCGCCCTCACAGTCTAATGGAGATAATGTTAGGGAAGGGAAAAAGAGGAAGCCGCAGAAAACTGCTTTAAGTTTGTTTGTTCCCCAGTATTACGAAGGAGAAATAATGAGGTTATATTGTTGTCATGATTAGACCAATGGTGTGGCTTAAGAGTAAAAATAAATAGGAAAATTAATGCCCAGGATTCGTCACAAAAGGACCAAGTCTATGATTTTAAAATATTGAAAAGAACTAATATTTATTTACTACATGCTCTGGGCATTGTGTTCCATGCAATGCTTATGAAGCATCCAAAGAGTTGGTTTCATTTAATTTTTATATGAACCTTATCGAGTAGTCATTACTATAATCTCCAGTTGATGAAAGAAAAAAAAAAGATTAAAAATGAGCCCACAGATAGCAGGCACGACTAGGGACAGGCTTCAGGAAACAGGGCGAATTAAACCCCCACACCGCAGCTGAACTCCAACCTGGCAACTTGACTCTGACCTCTTCCCCTCCGCCCAGACAGTCGACGATGGATCTGTTCTCTGTTCACGCCTCTGTGTCCTCTGAGCCCACAGTCTGCGTGGCTTCTGAATTCCCATCCTGACACCCCAGTCCATCTTCTAGAAAGGAGGCGACTACGTAGATATGGAGAGAGACAGGAAGGGTGGAATTCATTTTCCTTAGCATCCATTTCTTGAAAATCCTTATGATTATAAGGCTGAATCTATTTTATTTTCCAAGTCTGTCAAAAGCCAGAGAGGACAAATTTTCTTTCCTGTCAAAAAGGAGCTGAGGAAACTATGCCGGTTTGGCTTCCTTGGAGTATACAGCTAAGGAGACTGTTAAAACTATCTTATTAGTCATCTAGCATTTGCACATTGGTGACTGAAGGCAGGATATGGCCTTAATTACATTATTGTGCTAAACTTGATGTTGTCCTTGAGGGCCAGGGGGTGAAGGGAGGGGGATAGGTCAAGGATAGAAAACTCCATGTATTATGCGACTGGTAATTAAGAAGATAGGGGTGGAGGGAGGGCATGAAAAAATGAAAACATATATTATGTCTTGAATGTCTTTTGTTTCCCAGCGACTAAGCTATATATTTGTACATATTTTATATTGAAAAAATAGTTTAGAAAGGGTGCCAGTAAGTTTATGTTACTAATAACTGTGAAAACACAACAGTGAATATGCTTATTCCAATGGTTTAGATGTTACAAAGCACTTTGAGATAGGAAGGCACTACGGTGTTATGGTTAACGAGGCCGATCAATAACACACCGTCCTTTCCCTTAAGCTCCGAAGTAACTGTGAAATAGTTCCAAACGTTGGCCAGGTGGCAATCAAAATATAAATTCATTATTGTTAATGTGGTGTTACAGAACATGTGTTGGGCCTGGGACCATTGTCAGGCTTCACGATAAAGTACCTTCTCCCCAAATTTACCTTTACCCACCTAGGTGCAGGTAGAGAGGCAGGAGACAAGACAGTTAACTCACAGGGGTACCTGAAGGTATGATGTTCCAAGGGGCTCCTACCTGGAGACTGTCCCCCCAGCCATCACTCAAGGGTGACTCCTCCTTTGGCTGTGGGAAGGGACCTGGAGTGTTCGTGCCGCTAACCAAGTTCTCTCAGGAAAACATGAAGGTATAAAAATAAGGTTTCCACAATTGCTCTGTAAAATGTGAAAGTGTGGACTTCAGACAAAAACAGTCTAGGCACTTAATATGTTACGTTCTACAATCCCCTAAACAAGTCCCTAGCCAAGAATCGTCATTTCTGCTTACAAATAGCTGACGCTATCTTATTTGAAATGTGGACGCCTAGTTCACTGTGGAATCTTGGCATTCATTTTGATATTTAACATTTTATCTTTTAAAACTGTATCAAAAGATTACAATATTAAAATATTATTCATTTTGCTATGTTGGTACCCTAACCGACCAGCTTTCAGAGAGTAAGTGCCGAGCAAGTTCTGAAGAACAGTGCATTGTGAAAAATGGTTTCTGTAGCCAAGGGCCTGACAGTGCAAAACAGGGCAGGGTTTTGCGAAGGCTGGTTTGTATTTAATATGTAGCATATGAACTACTGACGACATTCTACTAATGTGTGGTGATGCATAAAAAGTATTTAAGTTTTTTAACAGTGATGTATTTCTTTTGATAACTTTCAAATATATATATATATACACACACACATATGAATGTATATTATTGCAACAATTTTAATTTCATAGTTGTTATTAGTTAGGATGAGGTTAAAGAAGAAATGTTTTTAAAGGTTAGTAAATATAAAGAGAATATTAAGTAAATAAAATAAGGCAATACACAGATTTGGCAAAATCTGTCATACAAATGCACAGAACACCGAAGTTTGGGAATCTCCATAAAATAAACACTCTCATTTCAAAGTCAAACAGTGGGAAAATTATAATAAATAGTATAAGAAATGCAGGAAACACAAACAGCAGTTATTGAGCGAAAGCAGAAATTAATTGCAACTAGTGGGAATTGGGAAGGCTATAAGGAGGAAACAATTATTGAACCAGGCCTTGATGGCTGGAAAGGATGTCAAGAAACAGATGTGAGACCATTCTGCAGAAATCAAACATCCAAATCGCATGCTGTATTTATTCTGGGGACTAATTCCATTTCATTTTAGCTGGCCCCATCTCTAAGCCATTCACGTAGGCCTGGTTATGCTTCTAATCCCCATAAAGAATTATTCGTGTTGCACTTTAAGGTCACTTATTTGGTGACAATGATTTCCCAGATCTCCTTTAACATTGCCTGATTATCTTCTAAATTTGTTTACAATGCATATATAGCCAAGAACCCAATTAAGGGTGTTCCCATCCCATACGAGTGTGATCAACAGCACCTGGAAACAATAACAGTGTCCACCCCCACACACCCTTTTTTCTTGTATATTTTATATCACAGAATGAAAGCCAGTTACAGATCCATTAGGTGCGGGATGCAATGGGAGGGAGCAGCTGGGAGCTCTACCTGGGTTGAAGAAGATAAGCTGCATAAATCACACGCCTTGCAGTTGAACATTTCTTTAAATAGCTGAACAAGAAAAGAGCATGCTTCTTCTATTAACATCATCAGTGCTCCCTCTTATCTTTAGTGGAAACCAGCCTGAGATGCTGGGCTGAGGAAAATGCTACTTCCAGTGCTAAACTGCTACAAACCCAGCCAGTGCCGGGCATCTGTCTACATTGCAGCACTGACACTGTCCATGGGGCAGAACCTGCCCCCCGCCGTATCGCTAACTTATCCAAATTTACCCATCTCTATATTTTAACCTAATAGGTTACTGTCTCTTACCTAGAGATGCTGAGCTGATAAGGTCTTAAAGTTGGTTAGTTTCAAGAGGCAACATAACAAGGTTACACCGGGCTAAGCCAATAGCTCTCTCAATTTTAAAACTTTTTTTTTTTCCATGCCTGAAGATTCTACCTAAAGTTTTGATATAATTTAATTTAACATATACATTATTTTATTGATTACACAAGAAGTCTGTTGTAGACATTGCAGCCTAACCTTGTTGTAAAAAGCACAAATTCAACCAAGCAAAAAGAGGAGAAAAATTGAGCAAAATCATACCAACCAAAGATAATAGTTTTGGTGTGACTATATAGAAAATATATCTAAAATGCCTTAGGTAAAAAAGCTGAGGGTTGGATGTGTTTCAGAATTGGTTTAGGTCTTAGAAAGTTAATCTGGAGTATATTTACTATACGACCTATCACTCACAGCAGGCTTGGGGGTAGAATTAGCAAAAATTATGAATACTGACATTATGTAGTACTGAGGTATGTAAATAAACTCATGTCACTTCAGGTTAGGTTTTGTGTTTTAACAACAAATATGAAAAAAATACATTTAATTTGCAGACTGTTTGGATTTCCAACTTGGACATCAATGTTTATATTATTACTATTCTCTAAACTGCTCTTTGACATGATGAGTATATTATAAACAGCTTTCAATGAGAAAAAAAAATGTACACCATCATTGAATATCAAATTTTCTCTTAAAATTTTAATACATACATATTTTTAAATGCAAATTATACAGAAATGCAGACCAAAGATGCTAAATGCCATTTCATAATACATCCAGAGACAATCACTATTAACTGGCATATACACTTTCCAGCTAAACTGCTACATTTTATATATATACAAAATTATATAAAACTATTTATTAATAAAACTGGGATACTGTTATACATACACCATTCTGAAACCTGGTTTCTCCCTCTCATACATTTTGGAAATATTTTCAGATCATTAATAAAGATCAGCCTCATTCTTACGAATGGCCTCGTAACAATAACTGTAACAAATGGATTTCTCTTCCTTTTTTCTCCTCCCTCCTTTCTCCTTCTTTTGACAATTATTTATTGTTTTGAGAACTGCTCTAAGTGCTAGGAATGTAGAGAGAAATCACACAAAAACCCCTGAATTTAGAAAACAGTTTGTAGTGGAGAGAAAGGCAATGAACAAGATTTAAAAGTTTCACTATATATATATTAGTAAGGGGGCGGCTGATTCATGTAAAGGGACAGCAAACATTGGGCAGGGACAGCAAATGTAGATAAAATGGTCAGGGATACAGGACAGACATCGCTTGGAAGGTGCATCTGAGTCAAGCCTTGAGATAAAGAGCGAAGGAGTGGGCCACGCAGGCATCTGGGGAAGAACGGTTCGGGCAGGGGCGTCCCAAGTGCAAAGGTTGTAAGGACAGACCTAAAACGCCTCAGCAACGCGAAGGAAGTCAGCGTGTCTGGGCCGGATAACCGGGAGGAGGGCAGAAGGGCGTATCAGAGATGGGACTACGGGTCAGGTTACCTAGGCCTGGAAGACCTTCAGAAGGACTGGGTTTTCCTATAAATGAGATGGGGTATTTTCAGGTTTGGAGCAGAGAGGAGAAAGATCTGGATTTGGTTTTTAAAGGATGTCTCAGTGTGTTGAGAATAGATAGAAGGGTGCAGGAGCAGAATCTGGAAAACCATTTTAAGAGGATATTGCAATTCTCTAGGTGAGAAATGTCTTGGATGAGTGTGAGTGCCTTGGAAGGGGTGAGAAAAAATCAAGTTATGTGCATTTTGAAGGTCTCTGTGACTGGATTTTCCAATGGATTACATATCGGGAGTAAGAGAATGAGGGGTGTCTAGGGTAGCAAGGTGTTTGGCATGAGCCACCGGAAGACCAGAGCTACCATCAACTGACCTAGGAAGAAGGTTGGAGGGATTGGTTTGGGAGGGAATGTCAGGAATTCACTTTTGACCATGTCGAGTTTGAGATATACGTGGCACATCCAAGGAGAGATCTCAAATAAGCAGTCGAATTAAGAGGGAAGATCTGAGCTGGAGGTATACACAAAAAGTCACCAACATTTAAATGAATTATAAGGTAGGAGACTGTATTAAAATCTTAAGAATGGAGCTATGGTTAAAAAGAAAGATTTTATTAAACCACTATCCAATTTGTGGATGCATCAATTGATGTTTTCACAAATATAAAGAACAGAAAAACATACATATATTTTGAATATATGTCTGATTGTTTTCTTATGTCAATCTTCTTCATGCATAATTTCTTGATAAGAGACATCCATAATCAGATTGCAGTAAACATGGTGAATGATGCTTCACTGATGGGACTATATTTTTGTTCTGTGAACATCATGAGGAATTTATAATGTTGCCTGGAGAGTCAGGAAAGTTTACTAGGAAAGTCATTTAAACTGCATCCTAAAGATCACAGAGAAATTTTGCACTTGAAAAATGGTATAAGGGGGTGCATATTATTCATGGTTCAGAAGGAACACAGTATGAACAGGCAGGGGATGAGGACGGAAGGCACAATGACCTAAGAATAACCAAATGCCCACATTAAAGAAGCACATGGAGCGCAGAGAGCAGCACGACACAGGAAATGCAATTCATCTGGGACCAGATTCTCTAGGGTTTTACATTCCAAGCTAAGGATTTTTTTATTGATGATCCATAAACACAATGCGGTGAGATATTTAAGCATGAGTAAGTGATTTGGTTAAATTTCTACTTATGAAAAAATTACTGGGCATATAAAAGGTTAGCTGCACTGGGTCCGGGGAAGGTCCAGCTCCCCTAAGCTTATCTGTCTTAGATAAGAAGAGCTTGGACAAAAGCAGTGTCAGGGTAGGTGGGGAGGAGGGAATGGGAGAGAGGGATGTTTCTGACATTCCCACATCTCTGCCTAAACTATCATTGATACCCATGTCTCAACACCCTAAAATAGCTCTTCCTACCCCATTGTTGTGATTCAATGTCACTCACACCCAAAGCTGGGGTCTCAGCTTTCAGGGAAATTACTCTGATTAGTGAACCATCTGAAGTAGAGATGCAGTTTCTTTGTTTTTGTTTTTGTTTTTATTTGGAAGGCAGACCTTTATGTATTTTCAAGCATATGTAGTAATTTCGGGAGGTGGCCAGTGCAATGGAGGTGATTCCACACTATGAGTTTCCTGAGGCCCTTGCCTGGTAACTTCTATGGCCATCTAGCTTTCAAGAGTACATGAGCTTCAGGCACATGCAAGGAGTAAAGATGGCCTATTCAACAAATGGTGCTGGAAAAACTGGATAGATATCTGGAAAAAAATGATACCAGACCATCTTCTTACACCATATTCGAGAATGAACTCAAAATGGAATACAGACTTAAATGTAAGACTCGAAACCATAAAACTCCTAGAAGAAAACATAGGCACTAAAATCTCAAACATTCCTCTTAGTAATATTTTTTTTCTGATCTATGTCCTTGGCCAAGGGAAACAAAGGAAAAAATAAATAAATGGAACTGCATCAGTCTAAAAAGGTTTTGCCCAGCAAAAGAATCCATCAACAAAATGAAAAGACAACCCCCTGAATAAGAGAACATATTTGCCAATGATATACCTGATAAGGGGTTAATCTCCAAAATGTATAAAGAACTTATACAACTCAACACCAAGAACAGAAACAACCCAATTAAAAAATGG
The DNA here is from genome assembly GCA_004026545.1 of Mormoops blainvillei. NCBI lineage: Eukaryota > Metazoa > Chordata > Mammalia > Chiroptera > Mormoopidae > Mormoops > Mormoops blainvillei. The sequence goes on from PVJD01001482.1 coordinate 191,739, forward strand.
GCAAAGGATCTGAATAGACACTTCTCCAAAGAGGACATACAGATGACCAATAGACATATGAAAACATGCTCAGCGTCACTAATCCTCAGAGAAATGCAAAGTGAAACCAAAATGAGATACCACCTCATACCCGTCAGAGTGGTTATCATCAATAAAACAATCAACGACGAATGTTAGCAAGGATGCAGAGGAAAGGGAACATTTGCGCACTGTTAATGGGAACGTCGATTGGCACAGCCACTGTGGAAAACAAAGTGGAGATTCCTCAAAAAATTAAAAATGAAACTGCCTTTTGACCCAGTGATCCCACTACTGGGAATATATCCAAAGGAACCCAAAACACTAATTTGAAAGAATATACACACCCCTATATTCGTAGCAGTGCTGTTTACAAAAGCCAAGATATGGAAGCAATCCAAGTGCTCTTCAACAGACGAGTGAATGAAAAGTGGTGGTATACATATTCCCGGCCTAAAATAAATATCACACAATTTGTGACAGTGTGTATGGACCTAAAGGGTATTTATGCTAAGTGAAAGAAGTCAGTCAGAGGACGGACTGATGGTTGCCAGAGGGGAGGGAGGTTAGGAGGCTGGGTGAAAAAAGCAAAGGGATTGAGAGGTACAGACCTGTAGTTATGAAGTAGTCATAGAGGTGCTAAAGTACAGCACAGAAAACATAGTCAGTAATATTGAATGATGACATGTGGTACCAGTGGGCACTGGGAATAGCAGGGGGGGCACTTCATAAAATATATGATTGTCTAACCACTTGGCTGTATACCTGAAACTAATACAAAATAATGTTGAATGGAAACTGTAATTTAAAAAATTAAAAACAAAATACACTCTTAAAAGAGTACATGAGACTCAAGTTCTTCGCTTATAATAACGGGCTCTATAAACTCTCTGATATATTTCAGATAACTTAGCTGTGTGAACTGAGACACACAAATGAGTAGTCTCTGTAATGAAGTCTACAGATGTATGGCGTTCCATTTAGTTGGACTAAAAAAATTATGTTAGTCTCTTAAAATTCCTTTTGAAACCTGTGTATAAACAAATAACTAGATAAATAAGGCGCTCTCTTTTGAAGATTTTCAGTGAATCTGGTTTAATAAAAGTATATAAATGAATTTCTAGTTATATTATGATTATTGCAGGTAAAATATAATTGAAAACATCTTGCTGTCAAATTTTAAAAATATATATTAGTACATTATTTTTCTTACCAGACCATGTCTTCATAGGCAAGGGAAAGTAAATTTCACTGTAGCTCAGAATGAATTCTAACACAATCTGAATTAATGACCTTTTACTATTTAATCAGCCCATTTTGCAGAGTGACATTTTGATGTCAGTTGACTTGCTCCTCAAGTCCTGTTTCTCACACGTTAATTCCATAGAAGGCATTGGTCTGAAACAGGAACTGAGTTTAGGAGACTAGGACCTTCCAAGTCAAAAGAAATGAACCCTCTGGATTTAGATAAATTCAGATGGAACTGGGAGGGAGAAAAGGACACTTTCAAACTAGGTTTTCTCCATCCCCACCTAAGGAAGTCAAGTTTTTGAAGGCTCTTTCTAAGATCTGGCATTGAGCTCTGTGGCGTACACTTCATGACCCCCACTCCCTTTTCCCTAGCTTTCTTGAGGTATGATTGACATATAACGTTGTATAAATTTAAATTTTAAGTTGTACAGCATGATGACTTGACATGCACATGTGCACATATATGTATATGTTTGGGATTTTTATTTTTTCAGGTCTGTTATTGTATTCTTCGGCTCTAGAGTATTTTTTGCATCTATGTTTGAATACCTCTTCCAGTCTTTACAGACTGGATTCAAAGGTTAAAGGCATTCTCCCATCTCTTCCCTGAGCTGATGGGATTACACCCTCAATTTCAACTGTGCTGGGTTGGAGCCGGTCATGAGGCTGAGGCTGCCGCTGGGTCAGCAGTGAGGTCTGACTCGACTCCTAAAGGTAGGCTTGTTGGGAGAGCCTCAGGTGGGTGTGGACCAGGGGGGATGGGACTGCCTTAAGTGCTTTGTTCAGTCATGTGGCGCTCAGATAAGTGTCTGTTTCAGGATCCACATTTGCATCCTCAGAAAGCAAGCTCGTTACGAGGTGTTCGGAATGGAATCACTTCCACCAGTCCTTGGGTGGGCATGACTAGCCCCGGACTGCAGCTGCAAGGGGCTGCACCAGAGCTCCAGGACTATTTTAGGTTCCACAGCCAAGACTGAAGTCTGCAGGCCCAGTTCTGGAAGCATGGGTGTGTGTGAGGCAGGTCTGGGATGGACCGGACTCGTGTCCCTGTGCATGGCTGTAGGGGCTGGAGCTAAGAACAGAGATAGTTCAGGATCTCCTGTGGTATAAATGTGGGAGTCTCTGCCCCGGTCTCTGTGCTGGTAGGACAGCTCATGGACTGCAGCTGCAAGAGTCTGGAACTGAAAACAAGGCACTTTCAAGATCTCTGCAGGTGTAAACAGAGTATCTCCTACTAGTTCCTTGGACCAGCGGGACCAGTCATGGACTGTGTCTGAGAGTTGGGGCTTTTCCGGACCTTCTGTGGTACAGATAGCAGTGTCTCCCTCCTTGGTGCCCGGGCAGGCAGGTCTGCTGGTGGCTTTGGCAGGGCTGGAGCCAAGTACAGGGCCCTTTCAGGATCTCTGGATGCAGCCATGAGTGTCTCCCTCTGGGACCCTGGGTTCTCAGTGCTGCTGGCAAACTGTTTGAGGCTGGAGCTGGGTATAAGACACCTTCAGGGTCTCTGGGAGTACAGGTTGGAGTGCCTCCTGCTGGGAGTCCACGCCCCCGGGACTGCTGGCAGGCTGTAGCTGAAACAGGCAGGAGCGTGGTTACAGCACACTTACAGAGTCTCCGGTCTGACCAAGTTTAGTGGGCTTACCTGCAGGGTCTCCTGGACCATGGCTGAGAGAAGCCAAAGCAGGTTACGGGCCCCCTGAGGGTGCAAGGCAGCCTGGAGGCCTGGAGGCCTCTTACCTGATGCATAGGTGGGCATGCCTCCTCCTGGGTCTCTTGGTGTACGGTGCTGGTGACAGAGCCAAAGCCAAACGGAGCTGTAGCTGAGACTTCAGGGGTACAGAGCTGTTTCCGGGTCTGTTGCTGGGACCGCAGTCAGCGAGACAGCATCTGGGTGTGACGCTGCCTTCCCAAACCTGCTTTCCTTGGTCTCAGGCCTTACGCAGCTCTCAGAACCTCTTTCCTCAATCCCAGAACTCCCACAAAGGCAGTCTTGTCTGTCAGTGGGCGTCGAAATATAGTTGCCAAAACGGGGGTAAGAGTGGGGGACATATTATTTGGCCATCTTGTTAATATCCCACTACTCTGTTTTAAAATTTCATTTAACAAATGTGAAACGAGCATCTGTCAGGGACGGACCATTTCATAGGCACTGAGGATATAAAGACAAACATTTCTATTCCTCCAGAGGTGTGGTTTTCTGCACTTTTCTCTTAAAACTATAAATTCTTTTAGGAAAAAAAAATTATATCTTCCCATAGCGTATAATGAAACAATAAAAGTACAGCAGATGCTCGACAAATTGCTTCTGCTCTATGTTCATAACAGAAATGGTCAAGATTTTCTTGTTTATGAATTAGGATAGACCTCTGATTGGCCCATGATCTTAGCAAAATTCATGAAACAGGTAACCTATGACATTTTCAAGTTAGCTTATGTACTACTCAATCCCCTTCAGGCACTCAAATGACCTTCGGTTCAACTATTCCTCACTCAGAATGGTTTTGAATAAAGGTCTTATACAATCCTGGTGAGAGGAGCAAATTTAAACATTACTCTTGCCTGTAGAGAGGCGGGAATCTAGTGCAGAACTGAATTTTTTGACTCCTAGAACACACCAAATGTTTAGTGGCCTCATAGAGTTAAAAGGACTGTTCCAAGAAAAATATTTTTAAAAAGGGACAATTAAATTAGGCCAGAGCCAGGAAGGAAGCTTTGGTGGCAAAAGCAGCCTGCCAGCCCCTAACCGAAAGGGGCAGTGGGGGGAGGGGTCAAGCCTTTGGAGTTTGAGAATTGCCCATGGCCGTGTGTAAATTCTTGCTCAGAAGCTACTAGATTTGGGTGTCACTTTTTTCCTCTGGACCTATAAGATGTAGATTTTGATAGCCCCACACACCCAAAGTTGACTTAATATTTAAATAAGACATTCTATTAAGTGCTTATTACAGTATCCAGCGTGTCTTAAGAACCAACTGAATGGAACCTACTGACGTTTTAAACTGAAACATCCTACCAGTGAGTTTATCTTACATTTCTCCTTTATTTGTCACGGGACCTTTGCCCCTCCAGCTTTGTGCTAGAGACAGGGATGAAAATATCAGACGAAAGCCATTTCTCCTATCACCGAACCCATGCAGAAGAGAGGAGTGAAGAAAATAACCCAAGGAGCCCTCTCCACAGGAGATTTCCAACTCGCCTGGGCGTCTGTAGATGTTCAGAACACATCTCAAAGTTTAAGTTGTGAGGATTTGGCTTTCTTGAATCAAAGAGAAACTCAAAACTGTTTAGCACTCAGAAACCAGCTCCAGCTGTTTCCTCTTGGAACAAGTTATTCACCTTCTCCTTCTGTTTTCTTGATGGCCTTTGTCCTACTTTGATGATGTCTCTCTTAGTCTGGGTCCTGTCTCCTCCGTATTCTGCACAATGCCAGAAACACTGCTGGGATTCATGAAAAGTTACAACAGTTGGGACCCTGGTTGTTTGAAATCTTTAAATATTTTCACATACTTAACTTTGCTTTTCCTTTATTTATACAAAGCAGCAATGCTAAAAAAAAAGTATATATTCATTCATTCACTCATTCACTCACTAAATAATTAAATTAAATGAGCCTCAAATGGAATAACGCTCCCTAGCAAAATGCCTCACATGTTAAAAATTCACAGTTGTTCTTGTTCCTCTCACTATATTATTGTAAGACAGACAATAAGGTAGGTTATCTATTACTCTACCATCTCCTGCCATGCCCGGCACATGGTAGAAACTCAAGATATATTTGTCAACTGACCATGGAAATATCACCTAAATGAAAAGAAAATAGAGAAACAATGTCTACCCCTTACGATCATCTGAAGTTTCAGTAAAAATTTATAAGACATCCCAAGAACCATGCCTTGCTTTCAGCTGAACACAAATCAGAATACTCCAAAGAAAATAAGAACTTTGAAATAAGACAGATCAAATTGCTTGCTAATGTACTGACCATGAAATCAATCCATGGAGAGTAGGAGCAAGAAAATGCCAAATAACTTTAAACATACATAATTATTCCAGATCAGTTGAGTAACTTAATGGAAGATAAAAACCCAACTACAGAAAGGATGTGTAAAAATAGGTTGGAAGCTTTTTCTCTCTGGAAGTACAGAGCAGTCATTAGACTTGCTCTGCCAAGGAAAGAACACTCTCTAGGCTAAAAATATCATTTTTCTGGTTCTAGTTGAAGGAGTATGTCTATTGTGGAGATAGATACATCAAGGTCTATTAAATTGAAGTAATTAAGTATTTGTGTTATTATAAACTCTTTGTTTCAATCCTGTGCTGATCAGGCATACTTTCTGCTAATTTATCTTTCCACTTACCTGGTCTATAGGGAGAAAATGTACTGCCCAGGTTGACATAAAACTCAATCTATGTTAGAAATATGTCTCTAGGTATAAATTAGTACATTGCTATTCTGGTTTTATTCATCAGCCTCTTGTGAGCTTTGTCGGCGTGAACCAGCATTCCTGAGTCTGATAAACTCCGAAACACTTTTCACATTGAGCATCGAAGGTAGGCAAGCCAAGGGATAGTCCTGAATTGATTTGGATCTACAAAGGTGATGGCACCCCATGGGGACATGTAGGACCAGGGAACCGGCCTTTGCCAGTTGAGCCCCTCTGAGATCTTTACTTTTAAACTCCACAGCACCTCATTGGCGGTTGTTCCATGTTCCACGTCTGTGGCTGACTTTTTCTTTCTGTCCTATCAGGGAGAAATTTCATTCAATATGAAATAAAGCTATTAATCCAAACTCATGTAGTCAGAACTTCTGTTCTGCAAAGGGAAACGTGGGAACATGACTGGCTTTCAGGAGTTCAGAAATGAAAGGGAAAAGAGAGCTTTAAAATGTGTTACTTCTCCCTTGATTAAATTGTAGGATGTGAATGAGAAATCTATTTGTTTCTTTAAATGAAGAGGAAATAGAGGATTGAATTTCTGTCCATCTAATTCTGGATTTTCTCTACTATTATCCAACCCACGATTAAATTAAAGAGAAAAAGACTAAAAGTAAATACCTATCCAATAATTCTAAATCTCATTTCTTCCCATATTCTTACATTCCTCTCTACTTTTCTTCTCTTTCCAGTGATGTATTTTTACTGAGGGCAGAGGAAGATGGTGCTTCATTACGTCAAATGAGCACAGAGAGATGATGTGATTATTTACATGGAAAGTACTAATTGAAAAATCACTATGAAAATTAAAACGTGAGTTTAGCAAGGTTTCAGGATAAAAGAGTAATACAAAAATCAACTGTATTTTTACATACTAGCAGCAAAATATTCAAAATTAAAATAAAACAATTACATTTATAATACCATCATTTAAAGAAATATTAGAATATTAGAAATATTTTTTATCCCCACCTGAGAATATATTCATTGATTTTAGAGAGACAGGAAAAGATAGAGAGAGAGAGTGATCAAAGAGTCAAACAGTTGCCTCACATACATGCCTTGACTGGGGGGCGAACCTGCAGCCTTTTGATGTATGGGTTGATGTTCCAACCGGCTGAACCACCCTGGTCTAGGAGTATTTTAAAAAGAGTTATGTAAGACCTATACATTGAAACCTACACAGCATTACTGAAAGAAATTAAAGAACACCTTAATAAATGGAAAGCTGTAACGTGTTCATACATCGGAAAACTCAATATTTTAAAGATGCCAGTTCTCCCCAAATACTTCCAGCAGATTGTTTTACAGAAATTGACAAGTTGATTCTAAAATTTATATGTATGCGCAAATGACTAAGAATATACAAAGCAATCTTAGAAAAGAAAAAGTGAGAAGAGGTACACTACCTGATTTCAAAACTTACTATAATGCCACAGAAATCATATAGTACAGTGGTAGAACTAGGATAAGTAAATGATTCAGTAGAAAAAAAATAAAGAGTCCCAACCTTTCGACAAAGTCAGCAGAAAAATACAATGTACACAAATATACATATATATGAGTATTTCAAGAAATGGTGCTGATATAAGTTATTCATTAAAAAAAGCCAAACCTCAATTCCTTCTTCACATCAAACACAGAAGTTAGCTCATGAATCACAGACCTAAACATGGGAGCAAAAATACAATAAAACTTTTACAGGAAAACATAGGAAAATATCTTCACAACTTGCAGGTAATCAAAGGTTTTATAAAGACAAGTCACAGAAGGAAATAACCATAAAAAATAATAAAACTAATCAAAAATTAAAACTTCTGCATATCACAAGGTTCCATTATAAAAATGAATAGACAACCCAGTAAAAATGAGCAAAAGTTATAAACACACATTTTACAAAAGAAAACATACAATTGGCCAACAGACACAGGAAAAAGTTCTCAGGATCATTAGTATTCAGGGGCTGAAATTAAAAAACACAATGAGATAACATACATCCACTAAAATAGCTAAACTTAGAAAGGATGGCAATACTGAAGTTTGGTGACATTGTAGAGCAAAATGACACTCTCAAACATTTTTTACAGAAATGTAAATGGTACAATCACTTTGAAAAAAAAAGTCTAGCATTTTCTTATAAAAATAAACATATTCGTCTACCTACCCTCTGGCTCAGCAATTCCATTTCTAGGTATTTACCTATGAGAATTGAAAACATGTGTCCACAAAAGACTTCTACAAAAATATTCCTAAGAGCTTTATTCCTAGTACCCCCAAACTGGAAACCACTCAAATGTCCATCAGTGGCAGAATGGATAATTTATTGTATATACACTTGGGACTAAAATAGAATGAACTATGACATAACAACATGGATGAATCTTGAAAACCTCTTTCCGAGTGACAAAAACTTTACACAAAAGAGCATATCCTATGTGACTTTATTTATAAAAAATTCCAAAAAAGGCAACCAAGGATAAAGAGTAAAAAATAATGAAGACATTGGTTGCTTCTGCAGGATGGGGACAGGGATTATATTTTAAAAGGCATGAGGGACCTTTCTGGGGTGACAACAGAGCACTTTCATCTTGATAAGATTTTAGATTATAGGCATATAAAGTTATGCATTTCTTTGTACATAAAGTTTACATAAAAAACCGAATAAATATTAAACCCTAGATAATGAAATGCATGCTGAGGAATTTAGAGGGAAGTACATGGATACCTGCAATTTGCTGCACTAAATGAACCAAAAGTAAGACGGATTTATGGATGGGTAAAGGGATGGATAGATACTAGAGAAGGCAAGTATGATATAATGTCAATGGTACCATCTAAGCGGTAGGTATATTGGGTTTACTTAAAATTCTTTGACATTTACTGTATGCTAAAAATTTTTCATCATATGTTGGGGAAAAAGAAAAGTGAGCATTGACCTAGAAGCCTGCTTGCAGGTTAAAGTCCAAATCTCTTAGCATGATGTGTGACCCTCAACAAGTTAACATGGATTCGGTCCAGGTTTATTTAGGTGATGGTATTGCTGTTGCAAGAAGAAACACAGACTTTCATTCAAAGTAGCGCAAGTAAAACGTGTTTGTGAATGTCAGCGCGGGGAGGGGAATGGAGGTGGGGGAGTTTTAAGCTTGGTCATAGTTATCCAAAGATAGGATATAACGTACAGTGAGGACAAACTTTTAGAATTCAAGGTCCTATCTCTTGCCTTTCTCAAAATCACTCTTGCTCTTGCCAGGTGTATTTATTTACTCATTTTGCTTTTGACCCATTTTGTTTCCTTTCCTCTGGTTTCTTCTGTTTATCCATTATCCTTCTCAGACTCTTTTGGCTACTAAGAATTAAATCCACTGTGGCCCTGCAGCTCCGCAGCCTTCTAGCTGGAGAGCCAGCCACCGACAGTGATTCCTTTCTGCTGCCCACACGCCCCTGAATTGCTCCCCCATTCGTGGCACCTTCATTTCTGCATCGGTTATTTTCTCTCCCTGGACATGCTGTTTTCCATCCCAGCCTGCTCTAGTGCCTCACCTGGAGGGCAACATTCTCTCATCTCTAGCATGCCAATTCACAATCCTACCTTGTGACATAAAGTCTAATTGTGTTAGCTAAGTTTCTGGTATTGTTAGTTTTTCTTCATGGAACAATGTTTTGTGGGAAGAATATGTATGAAAATGAGGAAATAACCATTAAGTGAGCTTCTTAGGAAGAAGGAAACATGGTTTAGGCCCTGGAAGAAGTGCAGACATTTCATCAGGCCTATTGACTCCCATATGGCTTTGACTCACTCATGGCTTTTTACTTTTTTAAGGCTTTTAATGCTCCATGATACCTCTGTTCAGCCTTCTCCCCAAACATGTAACTCTCCTTGGGTCACATATTTTAAAGTATCTGGGAGGAAATCGGATTGGTTCACTTATCTCAGAATCTCTACTGCCTCTGAACACATTTGACAAAGACATAATTTAAATATAAACACTGAGTTATTGCCTTAACCTAGGCTGATGAATTAATTGTAAACAAAGGAGAAATTACGAAATGAGTGGATCACTCAATGACTGTACATTGGCTGGAGTGTATGTGAAACACGCCGGACGGAGCTAGTAGACGGATGAACAGCACTCTACTAAGACGCCTAGCAAACACCACCTCAGCACAACGGAAAATGGCCTTGAAGGCTAATCCGTCTTGGGAACTTTGACTCACCAGAATCAAAGACCCCGGAGATAATACAGGTTGTCAGCACTGCAAAGTAAAATATGTTTTACAAACCACGTATTTTCAAAGTATTTGTAATGAGATTAAAAAAAAGAAGAACTTTACCAGTGATCAGTTGGGCATACAGACACCTGTATAAGAAATAACCAAGGCCAGAAGTTGAAGACGTGACTCCTGAGGAAGAAGACAGGAGAACAACTTGCCTTTAGCAGTTTCAGTGACAGGATACTAAGAAGTGTCCTAGAGTGCCAGAGTAATGTATGTGTATTTTAATAATAATGCTAAAGATAGTTTTCTCCCGACACATCTCTGAAACATTACATTCTAGCCAAACTGAATTCTCTAAGTATATTATTTGCCCCCAACCCTATGCATTCAATGAAGCTTCTTTGCTCAGCAAGAAAACAGCCCTTCATCATGTCCTCACTTTCTGATACAATACTTCTCACCTCTCTTTGCCCTTCGCTCTCCACTAGTATTGTACCTGGCTATTTCAAACATTATACCAACTTCTCACCTCAGCTTTCTTGTGGGAAGTATATAGGGTCAGCTTTGCCTGTACTCCCTACAGGTGTCAGCACAGGGACTGCCACACAGTAGACAATCAGCTTCTATATTAGCCAAATAATAATGCCTGCCTTTTTAATGGTCTCATATTTACTTGCCATTTTGAATATTCTTTTTAGTAGGATTATCCCAATTAGGGTTGGCGATGTGGGTTTCATTCTTTTCTGTCTTTATTGCCAGTAATTACTGAGTTTTAAAAAAAGAACAAACCCCCTTTTTTTTTACATGCCTGTATTTACGTTGAGGATATAAATTCCAATAACCTAAGGAAGTAAGAGCCAAGTAGCCCCCAGCGTGTCGTGCTATACAATTTTGTTGAAATTATTATCTCTCATTTACCCTAGCTAAGTGTAATCTTTCAGGTTGCTTACCTGCTGCCTAAAGACATGTTTGTTTCTCTTGAGAGTGAGTTCACGATTATGGTAGGTAGGAATTTGGAGAGGGGAAGTGTAAAGGTTGGATAGAGCTCAGTAATTTTAGATAACTTCAGTCTAATAATGTTCATGAAAGTGCTTTAAGCTGTTTAAAATACTAACTATTATTATATTTCTGTCTTTACTTTTAGTATAGACATAGAGTTAAAGCATTTAAAAGGTATCTCTTTCCTTTTTAAAGGTCTCCAGGAACTATTTAATTCAAACTCCAATAGTAGCAAGATTTCATTATTGAATATTCCTTATCATCAAGCACTTCCTCATTTTTACTTTACCCTATTTTTGCTGCAACCTAGACATTTACATGCCCCTTCTGAAGTCTGAATCTTAGCTCTACAAGGCTTGAAGCCAGTTATGTGTTTGTAAAATACCTTCCCTTGCTTCCTACCATCTTCATCTCTCTCTCTCTCTCTCTCTCTCTCTCTCTCTCTCTCTCTCTCTCTTTTTTCTGGCTAGACCACGCTCATGTTTGAAACTCAGTGTGCCCGCCAGGGCCTCCCAAAGCCCAGGTCTGCCCTCACCCTTCCGAGCCGTAGGGAAGCTCTGTGTCCTCTACTGCACACTTTCTCATGACTTTAATCTACATTATACCCTCAAACATGACTCTCGTTTCCGTGAAATATCAGTCCCTTGGAAAAAGGCTCATGTCTTACCCATTTTTGTATCCCACAGCCCTGGAAGGCGGAGACGTAACTGATTTTTGAAGGCCTGGTGGGCACTAGAAAGAGCTCAGCCGCCAGTCCAAGGAAGTGGGCCAGCAGGGGTCAGTGTTCCTGAGCTCAAGGAAAGGTTTGGGTTGCAGCAAAAAAAATCTAGCACTGGGTTCAAAAACCAATTTATGTCAATACCCATTCATGATTAAAAGAAAAAATAACCTCATAGCAAGTTAGAAATAAAAGGGAACTATCTCAATTTGATAAAGAGAATCTACAAACATTCTACAGTTAATATCACATGTGATTATGAAAGACTGAATGCTTTCCTTATAAGACTGGAAACAAGGGCCACTCACCACTCCTACTCAACATGGAACTGAAAACTCTAGCTACTACAATCAGGCAAGAAAATGAAATAAAAGTCCTACATATTTAAAAGGAAGAAATAAAATTGTCTTTATTTAAAGATAGTTGTCTATGTTGAAAAACCCAAAGAATCTATAAAAAACTTCTAGAACTAATAAGTGAGTTCAACATAGCCTCAGGACAATACACAGAAATAAATCACATTGTTATATATTAGTAATGAACATATGAAAACCAAAATTTAAAACATAATGCCATTTGCAATCATTCCAAAGTAAATGAAATAGGTTTAAAAAGGCTCCAGTGGGAAAAATCTTTGGGGATGATTCTGATTGGCTCACTTTGGGTCATGTGTTCATCTCTGAATCAAATTCTATGCCTAAATAATCGAGGTATAGGATTGGTTCAGCCTTGGTCACATGCCTCCAATGAGACTGATATAGAGAGGTACTGGGACTGGCAGCATTAAATAGAGCTATATTATCAAAATAGGAGGCAGTTCTTTAAAAGAGGAAGGATGCTCTTTTCAGACTCTACTTAATGAACAAAATGACAAATATTGACTAAATCTCCATCCCTTAATTCCCAACATGACCATTTTACCCAACTCATTTCTCCAGGCCTTGGACCATCAGCTACTGGCCCAATAAATTAGTAGGTAAGAACTAAGCAGATGGGGCTGACGGAGATTTGTGCTGGCACTACGAGGCCATGGAATATGCCATTAAGCAAATGAGGTTGGAAAGGAGTTGGTTTGGTTGCTGAATGTGACTGAAAGATTTAGAAAATAATTGGTTTATATGTTATTTAGCATTTCTATTAATTGACTCGCTTCCCATGGGCAACAGGAAAGAACTCTTCGTAAGCTAAGCAGAATAGAAATACTGGGAAGTATACCAAAGGAAGTCACCATCCTTGGGGCGATCTGGAGGTCCAGGTTGAAAATTCAGGAACGAAGTCTGCTGCAGATGGCTAGCCAGCAGGAACATGGCAGTTGTTCTAGCAGCAGCAGTGGTCTCGTGAGAATTGTGCATCTATAATTTCTGGTTTCTGACTCTTCCTATCACCCTGAAGTCATGTGCTCAAATATAGAATCCTAAAAGGAAATACCTCGTTGGTTGAGTTTCAATTGTATGTCCATTCCTGGGTATGCTGGGGCATGGGAAAGGGCGTCTAGCCTCTTGAGCTTCTGCAGAGGAATATAGTCATTCTGAATTACACTCTGGATTAATTATCTATTACTGCGTAAAAAATTACTACAACTCAGTGGCTTAAGACAACACCCAGTTCTGCAGGTCAGAAGTCTCGGCAAGCTCATTGGGTTTTCTACAGTCTCTCAAGGTCAAAATCAAGCTGTTGTCAGGCTGGGCTCTTATCTGGAGGTTCCGGAGGAAAACACTACTCCTGAGCTCATGTAGGCTGTTGGTGGATTTCTGTCCCCTGAAGGTGCATGACTGAGGCCACTGTTTTCTTGCTGCCTTTCAGTTAGGGGTCACTCTCAGCTCTGAGAGGTCACTCTCCAGTGCTTATGCGAGTTCTCCGTTTTCAGGTCCGTGATGATGCAGTCAGTCCTCTCACACTTCCAAAATCTTTGACTCATTGCACCACTGAAGAAGGTAGTAAAAGATAGCTCCTAATGTAAATCTGTGATTAGGTTAATCCCACCTAGATAATCTCCCGTTTTAAAAGCAATGGATTCATACTTAATTGTATCAGTAGAAGTCCTAATGCCATGTGAGGTAAACTAATTGTGATAATAGCACCAAGGAGTCATCTAGAACTCTGCCTACCATGCCCTTCTACCCCAAATAGGTACAATGGTGAAGAGAAAATACTGACAGAGAGTATTGGGGTCCTATTAGGAAAGGTGATTTCCTGAACAGACAAAACAAACAAGCAATTAAAGATATTACTATCCACTGCAGTATCTAAACTTCATTTTTAAGAGGACAATATGGTTTTGACTGATGTGTAGAAATAAACATGCAGATATGTATTTTACAACAATAGTAAGAAAAACCACTAGTAAGTATTGCCCTTGGATCGGTAGGCACAGTTATTTCACCAATGTGACCCCCTAGAGACTGGGGGTGATGTAATAGGCCACTGAACAAGGAAGTAGGTAACCTGGATTCAGTTCTCTGCTCCAATAATAATGCCCTCTATCACCTTGAATAAATCACTGGCTTTCTCTAGGATTGTTTCTTGAACTTTAAAATAAGAGAATTGGGCTAAATTATCTCTCAGAATCTTTTCAACTCCAACACCACATAATGCTGTAAAGCTCTTATGTTGTAAAACTTAAATGTGGGATGCTTTGTGTTTCACCTATTAAATTAAATTACATACTTATATAAATAGGTACTGCCAGAAAGGTTACAGTGAAGTTGATACCTGTGTAATTCTGGTAGTAGTATAAATTTTTATATATCATTGGGAAACAATTTTGCACAATGAATCCAAAACTATAAAACCACTGATATGCAGCAGTACTAGATAAAAATTAGGACAGAAAGAGGCTGACATCAGAGTTAACTTTTGCTATAGGTCAGCCTTGATGGGATATGGGTCTTGACAAAGATTTAGGTGTAAAGAGTGGGTGTGACTAAGCTTGGTCAAAGATACATATGTGGAAGTGTGATGTGAGACCTCTATGAAGTCTTCTTAAAGAGGAGGTGCATCTATCTTTGTTCCTTCATTCCTCTTACTACTTGGAACATAGGAGTGATGGCTGGATCTCCAGGGGCTATTTTGGTCCATGAGGACTGGAACCACACATAAGAGATTTGGGATCAGAGAGCTGAACCTCCAATACATTTGGATGTTACCACACTAGCCAAAGATTGCTTGCTTCTGTAACTCTTTTGCATCAGAGAAAAAATTTTTTTTAAATATTTACTTAATTTTTTAAATATTTACTTTATTTTAAGAAAGAAATAGAAACAATAAACCATTGCTATGGATTTTTTGCAATATAGTTTTGCATACTGTATACAAAGAAAAGAGTCAATTATTAAACTCTGCTTTTGTGAAGAGATGTTCATTTTGTCATTGTTTACAATAAAGGAAATTTAAATATGATATAAATCACTCCTACATGGAAAATTGTTAACTTATAAAATATTAATGAAATGTGATACAGACTTGAAGAATTGTGTTATAAAAATCTGCCTCATGATCTGGAATATGTTTAGGGCATAATAGCATAAATATAAAAACTGTGAAGTGTTAAAAATACGTAAGCTTGTATATACATTTTGGATGTGGGTACATAAAATTTAAGCATGTTTTCTCAAACTTTCTAAGAATCTCTATAGATGGGACATATGCTAATGTTCCTCAATATGTGTACCTTCCATAAAATAATACATTTTCTACTTTCCATTTTCAAAGGTGTTTCCTTACCATTAGAAGGAACTCATTGCTGGAAATCAATTGGTACATTTAAGATCTTCCTAGAGTGAAAACCATGCTATTGGAGGAGAGGAGGCACGGGTTTACTGGTGTCACATTAAGTCTTCCAGTAAAGTTTTTCAGAGACAATTTGGGATGGTAACTTGATATTGGATGGCTTTAGTTTTCCAACTTTCCGTGTCACTTTGGCCCATATTTCTTTCACTTGCAGCTTCTGGGTCCTGCTCTATTGTGTGGTAAGCATCCAGATTCTGCCTTCTGAATTTATCCACAGCTTTCTTTCAGTTTCTGTCTTGGGCTCACTCTCCCTGGAATCAAACATCCAGAGGTACCCCCACTCACCTACTTCTAGATTTAGCCATTGGTTCTGAAGACTCTTGCTGCTGATCCCCTTTCAAAGCCAAGCTGTGTTCAGCATGCATAAGGAAGATTGCACTGGGATTTGCTGAATTATGGGCCATTACTGGCCCATGAGCCAAGGTCAAGATCCTGAGCTCAGAGTAAAAAGTGAGGAGCAGGAATTACCTGATTAGCTCCCAGAGCAGAAGCTGCTCAAAGAGGGAGCAATGTAGGGGTTAGCACAGAGTCTCCTGTTAGGAGTGAAACAATGGAGAGAAAAGCCGAGAGCTCAGGCCTAAGACTCTGATTGCTTGGTGTTCTCCAGAGGATTCGATTTCCCGATGAATGGGCCCTAGCACATATCACAAAGCTGGAAAGAGATCCTTAAAAGGCCTTAAGACAGGTAATTCAGCCCATCGTGGTGAAGCATGATACCTTAAGGAAGTGGATTTTCCACAGACATTATCGAACAATAAAATGATACCCCAGAGGTTAGCATACCAGACCTCCCATAATCTCCATGGCTAAACAGAATTGCCCATGTAACATTTGTATCACAAATCAAATTCATTCTACAGAAAATAAAGCCTAACAGATTGAAAATTTATTAGCATCTGCTGTGTTGTGATTATGGCTTTTAAAATGGTTGACATCACATGTGTAATTTGCACAAATACATTTCACCATTGCAAAAATACATGGCATTTTGGTTGTATATAATGAAAGATTTTATCTAACACAGAATGCTCCCTTTTTTTTTATTGCTCTCTGCCAAGAGAATGCCTGGAATGCTCCTATTGGTTTACTATAATAATAAAATGAGACTGCCACCCACAAGAAAGCCAGAAGGACACCTGTATTGAAGAAAGTGGATTAATTGATTTCTTCAAGGATATAAACTACCCTTTTGTGAATTTCTCTTTGAGAGAGTTGTCTAAGTGATCACATTTTGAGTTGTCCATTCTCCAAATACACTTTTACTGTTACAAATAAAAATTACTAGTTTTTCCTCAAGATACTGAAAGGCTTATATATCTTTTCATTGAGTCTGTATGATTTCCGAGGCCACGCACATCAGTACATGAGGCTGTGGTGGACACAAGAAGACTCTAGAAGAATCGTCTGAGGTTACAGTACAGATTTGGGCTTCACCAAAGCTAGTTTCCATTTGTTTGTCAACAAGTAAAGTCATGGAAGATGGGGGCTCATTGTGATGTAGACTACATAGTGCTTTGTATCCAGCTTAGGACATTAAAACTGTGACACCCTATGTTTCCATTGAAATTACATGGTTTTTACAAAATTTAGTTATATAAATATCTAAGAGTAGGGAAATATATCCAAGTGGTGTGGTACAGCACATAGCAAGTCTTCAGTTAATAATTGCCAAATGAACGGATGAATAAGCAGCAGAAGAAACTGAATGAGGATTTATACGGCTGCTGGTACAAGGCAAATTCCATGCTCTTGAAGCAGAGACACCGGGCAGGGTAACATAAGGACTAAAGGCACAGCTCCTAAAGGCGGCCTGCCGAAGGGAAACCGCCAGCTCTGCGTCTTAATAGCCATGTGACTCCTGTGTGTTTCTTCGCTTATTTATAAAATAGAACATAATGATATCTATTATGATCATTATATTTACTCCACATCTGCAGGGATGATTACATGAGTTTATTTTAGGTGCTTTGAATAGTGTTGGACACATAATAAACTCTACATGAATGTTCGCAATTATTATGGAAAAAGTCTAGAACCATCATTTGTGGTTTTTGGTCTGTTTCCTAGATCTCTTCCCTCCCGCTCTATCCCATTAACTTTATGTGAAGATTTTTAATAGGTGACCTCTCAAATCATGCTTTGCAAACCCGAATGTGAATATTTCTATCTTTTTAAAAGTGTCAGTCTTAAACAGAGTAGGACTAGAGTCATTGAAGTTTAAGGATTTACAAACTTCCAAAAGTATTAAAATTTTTCATGAGATTTTATATGGAATCTAACATATTAAGCATATAAAAGTTGAACCATATTACTATAAGTGGAGGTAAAGGACCAAACGTTTTATCTCAGTGAGTTTTACTTTTATTCCTTGGGATCACTTTTTGGGACTTTCCACGAATCTTCCATGGGCATTTCTAGCTGGAAAATAAGCACGACAACTTTTGTTTTTCTAGTGAGAAAGTTGCTGCTCTAAATGAAAAAGTAAAGTCTTTCGCCAGAGCAAGAACTGCAAAAATGATGAAACAACCAAAGATAACGTTTTACAGTGTAACATTATTATACCTACATGTGCTTTAAACATCAACTTTGTATAAAGTATATTAAACATAATGGTTAACATCAGGAATTTTAATAATCATTAATAATTAACCACTTGTCAGGTTTATCGAAGTACTACTTAATTTTTAAGTTAAAAATAAGCTCATGACAACACTGAATTATCTTTGACATTCATGCAGAAAATTATCTCTCTCCTTTTTTTAAGGTTTTATTTATTTATTTTTAGAGAGGGGAAGAGGGGGAAGAAGAGAGTGACAGAAACATCAGTGTGTGGTTGTCTGTTGTACACCCCTTACTGGGGACCTGGCTCGCAACACAACACAGGCATGTGCTCTGACTGGGAATCGAACTTGTGACACTTTGGTTCATAGGCTGGTGTTGAATCCACTGAACCACACCAGCCACTGCAGAAAATTATATTTCTAAATAGCATACATTTTTAAAAGAATCTCATTGAATTAGCACCCTGAGCATATCAATTTCCCCACCTTCTGTCCCCAAGACTACAGATCTTTATGGGTTCTGTAATCTGCCCATTTTCCGCCAAAACTGTTTGGCTGTCTTCTAGATTGCATAGATCGTCCTTCTCAGTGGCACCTTTTCTTTGTCCTCTCCCAGCACATGGTATCTTCTCTGGTCCACCTCGAGTCACGAGGGTGTTTGGTGACTGTGATACTGTAATTTATAATAATAAATATATACTTGGCATTTTTCCCCAGCACAGAGCTGCTAAAGCCCTTAAAATTTCCTGAGTGGTAAAATCAGTGTCTTGATATTTATAACAAACCCCTTTCAACTACACCTGAGTTATGTTAATGAGGAGAGTTTTGGAAAGCACCTAAAGATGGGGGCATGGTTGCCAGGAGAAACAACTATATGATTGGAGAGTTGAAATTTCAGTCCCACGACCATGCTGACTTTCCAATGAGGAGAGAGAGGCTGGAGGTCGAATTAATCGTCTATGGCCAGTGATTTAATCAAACGGGCCTATGTAGTGAAGCCCTCACAAAAACCCAAAAGGAAGAGACTGGGAGTGCTTCCGGCTCCTGGATTGGTGAATTACGTGGAGGGGCTGGGGGAGTGGCGTGCGTGGGGAGATCAGGAAGCTCCACGCCCCTTTCCCCATCCCTGCCTACGCACCTATTTTATCTGGCTTTTCTTGAGTTGTATCCTTTTATAATAAAGCACGAATCTAGTCAGTGAAATGCTTCTCTGAGTTCTGGGATCCACTCTTAGCAAATTAATCCAAACCAAGGTGGGGGTCACAAGAGCCTCTGCACAATAGCCCATTGGTCAGAAGCCCAGGTGACCACCCGGACTCGCAACTGCGGTTGGAAGTTGCAAGCGGAGCAGTCTCGTGGAACCGCGCCCTCGATTTGCGGCATCGGGCGCTATCTCCAGTAGAAAAAGTCAGAATTGTATTAAACTATAGGGTACCCGGTTGGTGCTGGAGAACTGCCTCACCATGCTAAAACACACACACACACACACACACACGTACACACACACACACACACACACTGGAGTCACGGCTTAAGATTTGGGTATATTTGCCTCCTTAGATAGATATTGTGTTAACCAGATATATTGGTTTCCTGCTGCTCCCTGAAGCTGTTTGGTTTTTCTTTCCTCCTCACTGACCGTCTTCACATTACTGTAGTCCCAAGTTCAGATCTTTTGCCTGCTGGTGTCCATGCCGTAGATGTAACTGGACCAAGTCACACCTGAGGTGCTCAGAAACTGTAAGGGCAGTGGCTACAGCCTGAACACCTGTGCTTAATGCCCCATACAGACTAATGCTTATATAACAATTAGCTCTCAACTTTTGAATAACTGCATATTCCTAGAGGAGCTTTCAGTAAGTTGACAGGGCTTCGGTCCTGTTCTGAGTCCCTTCGTTTCTTCCGGTCTCTGGAATGGCCTAGGTGGTGAGCTCCGGGGCAAAACAAGGTGAGCTGTGTATTTGCTTGTGCCCAAGAGTTTAATCTACTCGCCTCTTCATCAGAGCCAGCAAAGTCAGCGCAGTGAGCGAGAGCTACAAAGGACCGCCCCCGGGGGGCGGAGAATCAGGTTGTGCAGAAGGCCGCTACCTTCCATGGCACCTCAGGGCAGCTCAGTGGTAGCAGGCCGTTCGTGCTGCGCTTCCTGCCTGTGCTGCGGGCCAAGAGACCTGCGGAGGTTTCTGTCGCCATGGCTCCTGTGGAGCAGCTCATAGTCTGATTAAGAACACACACACACCCCTTCTCATTTCACTTTAAATATGTGGACTGAAAACTGCTCCAAACTGTAAAATTTAAACTGTTACATCTCGGCTGTTCCCTCCTTAATTATTATTCACAAGAGACTGGAGAATACTGAAGTAGAACTTAATGGGTCAGGCAAGGAGAACAAGGCTGACGATTAATTCCTTTTCCATCTCAGTCAGTGTCGTCCTTTGAGGATAACCTTTAGGTCAGAGAATGTCCATTTCCATGCTTGCGTGAACGAGAAACACATAGCTGGATATATTTATTCATTCAACAAATATTTATTGAGGCCCTGTTACATGCTGGTTGCTGTGCTCAGCACTAGAGATACAAAGAAGAAAAAAGGAGACATTTCTCTTCATGGATGTTTGTGTTGGTCTTTCAAACATGGACATAAACATCGACCTCCTAAATGGTGAGACTTAGGAAAATATGGAGGGCAGAGAGATAGGAGAAATTGTCTGCCCTACACCACCACATGTTTTATTTTAATAAATCTTAGGTAGAGCTATACAAGTCCCTCATGAGACTCTATGTGTCTTTTATCTTAGCCTTTATCATGCTTGATTATATTTATTTCATTCCATCCTTTGCCACTGGATTGTGAATTCTGTGACTGTAAGAATTTTGCCTATCCCATTCATCAGTGCACCCCCTGTGCCTAGCACAGTATCTGGCATAAAGTGGACACTTAATGCATTTTGGTTATACTTGTTGCATTATTAAAAGTATAAATGAGATGTTTTCTTGACATTATATTTAATAGGAAGTTTTTAAAATCAGCAAATGAATTGGATGACAGGAGAAATAATAACTGCCACTTTTTCATCTTAACAATATTCGAGACTATAGAATTTTGGGGATATTGTATCCCAATAACCTTAGAGAGCAGGGTGTTTTTTATCACATTTTACAGATTTAAAAAATTAAAAGATTAAAACATAAAGATTTAAAAGAGTTTTACCAGGTCATACAACTACTTAGAAGCAAAGTTAAGATTCAAGCTCATATCTGCTTCACGTTATATTTTGAGAACTTTAGCAATATACTGAATATTCTCAACCTGTATAGAATGACCTATGATAACAAGATACAATTTAAAGAGATGAAAAAATGTAGGTTTTCTGTTTTCATACCACCATACTCGGATGCAGAAGAAAGAGGAATGACAGAAAACGATACTGAAAAAATAAAATAAATTTTGTCAAAAGTGCACAAAATTTGAGTCAACAATACAATATGCCTGCCAAAAAGTCTGCAATAATTAAATCATTAATTAACTAATTATTATGAATTAACAGAGGTGCTGATCCTACGCTTTAAAAAAAGATGTTCAGACCAGAGATGCGGAATAATTCCTAGTTCTGGCAAGCACAAATGTTGTTGGAGCTTATCAAATGGAAGCACATCTAGAGGAAAATGACCACCATTGGGGAGGGGTCACTGGCTTTTTCATAAAAAGAATGTTACTATTTGTCCTGAAGTAGAGCAGATGTGAAATGAGGTATTATGATCACAGCTATACTGTAGCTAAAGGGTTGTCACGGGCAGAAGGTATAGACATGTTTTGCCTGGTCCTAAGAAGTAAAATTTTGATCTGAATTGGGTTCTCAGAAAGAGAGCTTTAGTTTGAATGAGAAAGAGCCATAGGAAGATGGGATATTCTTCCTTTAGGGCATTAATGTCCCAGGGGACACTAAGAAGCCACAATTTAAACCTCTGTAAAGGAGATTTAACTTATATGATTAGACACTATTGGAGTCATCAACTACAAGGCATACGTACTGCTATCCCCTCATGCAAGCTCATTAAAGGCATCACTAATCAATCATGGGATGTTTCACAATGCTTCTTCGGATTTTTGCCAAATACTGCACTGCCCATATTAGGTATATATGGTGTAAAACAGGCGTTCTAAAGCCTAGCTGCCCATCGGAAACACCTGTGGAAGTTTTGGAGCTTTTAAAAACTGCAGATTCTTGGGCTCCACCCCAGTTCACCTAAAAAAAAAAAATATATATATATATATACACTCTCTGAACCCAGGAATCCGTATATGAAAACTATCTCCCAGGGACTCAGATGAGCTGAGTCTACTACAGATTGGCAAACTGGTATTTAGCAACAAATTAAAAAATCTATCCCAATTCTTTGTCTCTATGACTTTTTTTGAAATCAAATGATCAAGAACAAAATGTGTGCATGCCCATGGATACATAAGCTGCTTTGTGTTCGTTTATAAGTGCATGTATCACCCATGCATGCAGTAGTCATGTTTTCCAGGTTTTTGCACCATGAATGCAATTGTGTGTGCAAACCATCTCACAATACAGATTTATGTGTGTGTCAGTCTCCTGACTTACACTGACTGGATGAATCACACTACCTGTTAGAGTGTAAAAGAGCAAACATTAGTAAAACTGATAATACGCCTTGTGGTGGTGACTCAACCAAAGCAGGCACATCTGTCACCGAGGAGCAGCCTGCCAGCTTCCCACCAGGGGAAATGCAATTGAATAATAATGCACCATACATAAAGCAACTTCCATAATGCTCTCTGCCAAGTTAAATCCCCTTAAGCTGGAAATGTGCGCATACACTGGGCAAATGCACAGTCACATGATATAAGCAGGCCAAAGACTTTGTACTTAGAATATAACATCCTAAATTCATAGACTCATCCAACAAGCATGAGGCTCTGTGCTCAGAATAAGAAAACAATGATGAGCACAACAGACAGAGTCCCTGAGCTTTTGGTCCTTCAAGAAGAGCGATGGAAACAGAGTACTACGTTCGGAAGTAAGAGTTACACCTAGAGAAGGTGCAAAGGTGAACTCAAGACTATTAAGGCATTGGATCTTTAATTTGGGCATGAGAAGAGTGGTCAGCTATGAAGGGATTCAAACCAAATAGTGCATTTTGTATTTAGAAAGACCACTTGGGCGGCACTGTGGAGAAAAGAGAGGCCAGGACTCTAGGGAAAGGCATCCATTGGAAGACTGCGTAGCAGTGATGCTTTGGGTCCTCCTTTGGGCTGAAGAGAGATGACTGTCATCATCTATAACCAATTACGAGTTCAGTGACTTCAAATTGGTAGCATGTAATCGACATGGTGGGAGCATTTACACCATGGAATTTGGCAAATGCTGCAAAAGGCTTCTCCCCTCAGGGAAGCCATTGTTAAATATTACCCACACACCACATTCGCGTCAAGCATGTATGGGAAGGGGCGGGGGGGGGGGCGCAAATGTAGATTTGCAGTCATGAGTACATAAGACACAGAGTTGATTCCTGTACTACTATTTATTCATTATTGTATTATTTTCCATATGAACAACTGTAAACCTACTTTTGCCCTACCCCGTGTTTTGCGTCTACACACAGCGTGAATAAAGCCTAATTCGGGGGAACTTCAGTGACACGGGATAAAATTTTGTTGATCCGAATACCTATCATTCATAAAGGATTTTAACAACCATTTTATATTTATCTTTTATTTATACAATAAAGATTAATTTTATCCTTATTTTACAAGGAAAAGCGTAATGAAGATAATAGAATTTTTAAAAGGATTGAATGAGAACATTCAAGCAAACACTAAACAGAATGCTAGGAGCATATTAAGTACTCAATAAATTTTAGTTATATTGTTGTTAATATTGGAAATAATTATTTTAGTATCAAAACAATCCTGCAACCTAGATATGGTAGATAGTATTAAGTGCGTATTCTAAATGATGGACTTAGGACCCAGAGAATTAAAATAAAGTGACGGAGACCAAGATTGGAAATAACAGAAAAGTGACCGAGAACCAGAAGTTATTTTGACTCCAGGTCCAGTGTTCTATCCATAGGATGGTAAAGGTAATTCATTTATGTAATTGTCCACCCATCCACTCAGTGACTATGCATTAAATACCTACTATATGCAGGCACTGTTATGGAGAAGTCACAATAAACCAAAAACTGCCTTCGTTCTCACGGAGCAAACATTGTAGCAGTGCCTGGCAGAATTAGCACATTAACAATGAAGAACTGACTATGTAATGTTGGATGATGGTGAGTACTGTGAAGACTTAATAAATTACCTCCGTGAGGGAGAGAGTGAAGAGGGGTGGTGTTTTAGGTAGGGTGGGCCCTGAAGGTCTCTCTGTGGAGTCTGTTCAAATGACTCCATGAAAAGGAAGGACATCTTGGGAAGAACACTCCGTACAGAAGGCACGGTACGTACACAGGTCCTGAGGTGGGAGGTGCTTGGTATGACTGAGAAGTACAAGATCATTGTAGCTGGAGAAAATCAGCCTATGAGGGGAGAGCAGTAGGAGGTAAGACCAAAGAAATAATCAGAAGCCAGATCATCAAAGGTTTTACAGGTCTACGCATGGTCTTTGGCGCCCACCATTGAAATGTGTATGAATTTAGATTGCTTAGAATGGAAGGTGGAAGGTCTCAACATCCTGAAAACCTTCCCTGTAAGCACATAGATTCATTCCATCACAATGTTACTGTGGAGCTTGGCTGGACTCTCTGGATTCCTTAAGCCTCTCTGTCTCTCTCCGTTAATTTTTATTGGGTAAACATGCATGCATTCATTCATTCCTTATGACACGCCGATTATGTGCTAGGCATTGTGCTAGCCCCTGGGAACTAATCAGTGAATAAGACAATACGCTCCTTTACCCCCAAGACATTGGCAGTTCAGTAGGAAATACAAACATATTCACAGGTAATGAAGTACAGTCACAAGAGCTCTACACACAGAAATATTCAGAAAATGCATGCTCCTATATGTCCCCACACTTCCCACTCAGAGGGGCCCTGGAGCAGGCCATTCTAAAGTGCAATTCTGTGATCCACAAGGGCGATAGAGTCTGTGCATGCAGAGCACGGCTTGCTTTGCCCAGCCTGGAGAAATCAGCGGTAAAGACAGGAAAATGTTATTTTGTTATTTTTAACTAAACTCTATAACTGGAATAATACCACCTTTAATGAGGCTGGGGATCTTCCTCTGAGGAGTCTGAAGCCCTTTACCAATGTTATTCCATTAATTCTCCTTGTGTCTGGAACTTGGCACCTGAGCACGATGCATTATGCAAAACCAAAGCACATTTTGCATAGAGAAAAGATTCTGTTTCAATGTTTCCCTGGCGCTCAACTTCAAAATGTTGGCAGATCTGCCATCAGGACGTGTATTTCAAATCCATGCTCTTTATATTAAAATTATCTTTGATGTCATAAACTATTTTGCAGCTAGAGAGAAAGATGGTGAGAAGGACAGACAGAGACACAGCGAGAGGGGAAAAGAGAGAGAGGGGTTGGCAGATGAAGGAAAAATATACTTCAGATCCTTTACGGGATTAAGCGTAAGATTGTAGGAACTATCTAATTCAACAGCAGTTTATGAAAAGCTTTTTAAAAGTGCTTTGCAAGTTCTGTTAAAATGTTAGAGAGATAAGTGCATGAGGAAGTGGACTGATGCATCCGCTGTGTGCCCAGTCTGGTGCTAGACGACTTGTAAAAATAAGATGAGATCAAGCCCAGCTCTGTCTCAGCCTGGGAGAAATCAAGGCTTTACATAAAATCGGTTAATTTACAGTGCAAAATTAGACCAAGTCCTAGACTGGACGGTGTAGTCTCTAAATGATTCTTGGAATTTAAAGAAGGCAGAGATCAATGTCGACTAGAGAGATAGGAATGTTTTTATGATGAGTAATAGATTTGAACTCATCTTTGAAGACCAGGGAGGGTTCAGAAATGTGATTTGAGAATACAGTTCCAGGGACAGTGGAAGATGGTGGCGGTGGTATGGGGTTGGGGGTGGGGTCGCCTATGCCCTAAATATTCCAAAATCCAGAGCGAAGACACCCATTCTTTCTCGGATGGGGAGGGGTGGACGCCACATCCCATAATTTAAGGAAAGAGGGCTCTTACAAATTCTAAGAATTCCCAGAGTCGTGGAGGTGGCAGTTCTCCAACGATCCTATGGGCCGCTCGTCACCTTTCAATTAAAACCCCTTTTCTCTCCTTTTCTTCCTTCTACTTGGGTGGCCTCAGTTGCCCACTTCACAGTGACTGCCACGCCTCCAGCCATCATGCTTACGGCCTCTCTCTCCTCCCTCAGCTTCACTCCTCTTTTCTCCCTACTCAGCCCCAGCCTATGCATAGGTCCAGTCTCCAATGTTTCCGTCCCCCCACACCTCTAACCCAGTGCCCCCCGAGGGGGACTATGGGGTGTTTCCCGTAAGGTTAGGGATGATGGACAGGAAAGGCAACACAAACAATGAGGAACTTAAAACTGGACATCAGTAATCAATGCAGCTAAAATTAATGAACAGCCCATTCCCCATCCTTTCCACAGGCATCTCTTACTGGATTCTGGGTCAGTGATTCCTGGCCCGGGAACTGTCCTTATAGTTTGTGCCACATATGTCATGACCCACTGCCTGGTGTCAGGTTGTCTGGGGTTTTATGCCAGGGACATAACTTTCTAGTTGGGAGGAACGGAGGCCTCTTCTTCTTGAAATGGAGATAACAGTACCTGCTGCAACGGGTTATGCTAAGGGTGAAATGAGTTTGTACAGGTAAAACATGTAGTGCCTGGAACATTTCCAAAAATTCCAGGACACTATTCGGTATTGACATTATCACTTTTACCAAATTCCTGGGCCCTAATACAGAAAAACCAAAACTCTCTTGTTGCAGGAATTTTGTACATGGAGGGATGTGGCTCCCTCAGTTTTAACCTGCCCCAGTCAGGTTATACCAGTCCTTCCCTTTCATAAGGTCTATTTAAGAGATTTCAAAAAGAAAGAGCTTTAATCCTAAAAGAAATTTAACTGTCTTCATTAAGTGTTCTCCTCACCAGAGTTCTATAGAGTCAGATAATCACAGAAAATAAAAGAAGAGATCGGAAACATCCCGTAGAGATTCACTGAGGTCAGTGGCTATAATTTGAAGATGAGGGAACCGAAGCCCAGAAACATGAATATAATTTGTCAAGGCCACCCACAAAATTAATAGCATACCCCAAACTAGAAATCTGATTTCTATCTCCTTCCTTCAGACTTGTGTCTCTTTCTGGTTTTATGCCTTTGTTAAACCCTATGCTTGGATGAAAATATGCCTTCTTATTTTGAAATGATGGCAGGCTACATTCAGAGCATGATTGCCCACTCTCTTGAATTTAATTTTTTAAGGCCTTTAAAGGCCACTGACCAAGATAACCTTAACATTCTCTTCAGTTTACTAAATTTTGACAGGTTTTTGACCTCCCTTTCCTTAGAGTATTTTCTTCAGGACACTTGCAACTGTTAATTCTTTCTGTGTCCCTTCAAGTTGTAAATCTTCTCCCCAAGTCTTGCCAGTTTACAACCCAGGAATGTCTTTCTCCAGGACCTCCCCGGGAGTCACTGCTTTGAAATGTAATTACCGAGGAAGGCGGTGCCAGGATCCCCGGCTCTGTGATAGGGTAGAGACCTATTTGGGAAGGGACGAACGAAACCGTGCGCGCAGACGTCTAAACTCCTTGACCAGCCCCGCAACACCCTCCAGTAATTTTCCACTTGCTCCAGCCCTTAAAAAAAGAACATCCTACCATTTGTTTCATGAGAGTCGAGTTCAGTCCTCCACTGGAGTCTCATCTACCTGCTACAGTAGACTGAATAAAATCTTTATTGCTATATTTCACAAATGTCCTGTGCAATTTTATTCTGACACCACGCAGTCCAAAACCAAGAGCTGCTCCAACAAGCTTTCTCTCTCGTTTGGGGGAAAAGTGCAAGCAAGTTAAATGGAAGTGGCCCAACAACTGCTGATTCATTTGCATTTAAATCGCCCAAACGGCATTTGGTAAGAGCTCTTTGATGCCCAAGGAGGACTGGGAGGCTTTCAAACTTCAAAACAGAAGGTCAGAATTGATCAGGAGGAGAAGAGACTCGGTACTTGAGTGGTCAGTTGAGTTCCAAGCTTCCAACCTGGGAAGCTGGTCTCGGTGTGGAGCCTGGAGCGGGCGAGTCTCCTAGACACACTCCAGGAGGCATGGCCAGGCCTGGGCTGGGTGGGCATGTCATGGGGTCTTACTTTCGGGGATGCTATGTTACAGCTGCCTGTCCCCTTCTATGACCTGCTGGGAAAAGAGCAGGAAACAAAATCTCAACCATGGATCCCCCACATTTCCGAGAAAATTAGGTGCCTAAACCTGCTCATCTTTACCAAGCTCAAACACATCATTTATTAACTGCCCCCCGGTTAGTATAATTAGTAGCTGGGGATTTAATTATTTGTAGAATGCGGACGGTGTTAAATTAGTTAGACAAGGAGGACATTAGATGGAAGTGCCTCTAAAGCCTTGTCTGCCTGGGTTAGCAAACCCAAACTTAAACCTGTGAATGCCTAAAGGCTACGAAATTGAAACCAATTACCAACAGCCAGCCGGGCTCTAGGCTCCAGTCAGTCAATAGTTTCTGTACTACTTTGTTTCCACCTTTTCCATGTAAAAGCCTCTCTTGAAGCTCCTATCAGTGTAGTGCTCCTAACCATTTTCAGTTTGGTTTTGCCCAGTTCCACTCAATTTTCACTCAAATAAACACTTAAAATTTTCAATATGCCTCTGTGGGAGAGGAGAACACTTCCCCTCTTTCCTCTTTTAGGTCTTCTGGCTGGCCTAAGGATTCAACTGACGCAGGACAGATTTACAGGAGAAAAATAACCAAATTTATTTACATTTTTACATATAGGGTTCCATAGGAATATGGGGCCCAAAGACCACTCTGGCAGCTGAGGCTTCTAAGCCACTTGGAGTTAAGATAAAAGGTTGGGCCTAGGGGGCAGGGTAAGGGTCTGTGGCTTGGGCTTCAAAGGGGAGGAAGGCCATTCACATGGAGATGCAGAAGCGAATGTTTGGTAAACAAATGTTTGCTGGGCCAACTGTAACAATGGGACACCCGGAGGGGTTTGACCGAAGGAGCCTGGCCAGACTCCTCACTGTCTGTCACGCCTAGTTCATATTATACTAGGTTGCCTGTGACGATAACTCCCTTCCTCGAGCAGGGTCTCTATCTATATTTTTAAGGAAACTGGTACAGTCAAAAGAGGTTCTTTCTGAGTCTGTTGTTTTTTAAAAATAACCAGCTTAAAATAATCAATATCCCCCAAAGGCAACTCTGCCTCCCCTTTCACTTTATCTTTTAGCAGTAGTTATTCTTATAAGGTTGACATGCAGAGGAACAAGTGGAAGAAGAGGCAGAGGAAGAAGTGGAAGAAGAGGAAGAGGAAGAGGAAGGAAGAGGAAGAGAAGTAGAAGAAGGAGAAGAAGAAGAATGGGGTGATAATGATTAATTGAGCACTTTCTATGTTCTCACTCTTTCAACATTTTCGAAGACCAAAAGTCCAGGACGAAGGGTTGCTCCAGCTCCACTTCTTCTTTTACTTTTAACCCCATGACTTATGTTGTTATTATTCCCATTTACAAAAAGTAATACAAGGCACAGAAGGCTTAAGTAACTTGTCAAAGTCATACAGCTAGCAATAGCAAGATACAAAGAGGCGCATTGGCTCCAGAGGGTTAATAATTTATGTAAAATATTAAGTTAGTTATTTTGGTTATTAATAAATGCAAGAAATGTTAATACCATTATCTCTAAAAATAGTAAATCCCATCTGTGCTCTCATCAGTCCTGACTTTCCACATCCAATACCTTCTTTGCCTTCTAACTTGTTATCCAGCCTTTGGCCATAGTAACTTTCCTTCTTATCACCCTATATACAAATACCCCAACGACCTGTAGACCTGGTAAAATTTCCCATCGTCACAAGTTTGATCCAGCTCTCCAGCTCAAGTCATGCCTTCTTTGCTGGTCAGACTACGCAAAACACAAAAACAATGGGAGTGGGGAATCTGAAAATCAGAGGACATAGCAAATGAATAAATGTTCACTCTTGGCACTTGACAGGTAAGATGTTACAGGCAAACTGAATGGCATGGTTTGAGGACAGAAGAGTGCAAAGCGGAACTGAGATATGACTGTGTCCTGGTGGGTCATGAATGTGAACAACTGAGGCAATCCTGGTGAAGAATAATGTAAAAAACGAAATGTGAGAGATTCATTTGATGGAATTTTTGAACACTAGGCTAAAGACTGCAGAAAGAGACCAGCATTGTTCTCTCAAACACAAGACATTATCTAGATTATCATCACTGAGAAAGAAAAAAAATAAAACAAAACAAACAAACAAAAAAAACGGCTTAAATACTGAGGTTCTAGTCTAACCTGGCAAGTCACTTAATTTCCCTAAGCTTCTGAGATTCACAGCGCATTTATCTGTTACCTGCCCAGTTCCCATGTACTTATAGTTTATCTTATCTTGCTTCATAGAATACCAGTCTAAAACAAGCCTTAGAAATCACCTAATTCAAATTCTTCACTTTACCAGTAAACACAATTTAGTTTAAAGATGGAAAATGGGGAAGTAAACCGAGGTCACACAGCTCTCTAGTAGCAGATGAGGTCAACAGACAGGGTTAGGTTCTTTTAGGAAAGGGAATCAATGCACACCTTGAAATTATTTGCACTGTATTCTAGAAACTCACTTCTCAATGAAATCCATGAATCAAATATTTTAAGAACCATGGTTATGAGTTTTTCCAAGAAGTGCTCAAGAGAGGCAAGTAAATTGCATTTAGACATCATTGTTTTCATTGACTCATTTAAAAGCCATAATGGGAGGAGAAATCTGGGGAGGAAACAAACTAAACCAAAATAAATAACCCTTTTCTATTTCCTTCAGTCTGCTGACTGGGAAAGATATATGTTCTAGAAATACTGCAGTCATACTAAAAACAACACAGACACACACACACGCACATGCACACACACACAGGTCATTGCTGATCCTGCAGTTAATTGCAAATGGTTCCACTCTCCCACGTCTCCTCCCTCTGACTGCTTAAGCACCTGGGCCATCTGGTATCAGATCTACTATCAACTTGCCACCCTGTGACATCACTCCTGGCTGTGGGCATTGCAGGAAACGAAGGTTTTACCTGGTTATCACTCTTCTAAAGAGGATTCCAACTGTAACACAAAACAAAATAGCAGACAGCAAAAGAGAATGGTTTTAACAGTGACCGTGCAAATCAAGAGGATTGCTGAATCCGCTTCAAACCCAGCTTGCAGAGAGAAGGATATACTCTCTTTTCACTTCAGAGTGTAACGGACAGTATAGGGTTGGGGGAAGCATTCTCTAGGGTTTACTCAGAGAAGTGATACAATAATAATAACAATAACAATAATACTTGTAATAAATGTATGCATGTGGAGACCCTGCTAAGATGTAAATGAGTGAAACAATAAAGTATTTGGGGATGTATATATAAGAACGCACACATGAGAATGGTAATATAGAAAGCTGAGTTTGAAATACCGCTTAATATATTTCTTTATTTGTATTAATTCACTCCCTTATTTATGAAAAACAATTCTAGAATCCTTCCCTTCTACCAAGTAGATTCTGTGCATGTGTTGCCTTTATAAACAATCCCAAGCAAGTGCATGGGCAAGCAGGCACCCCTACCCGAGTTTGGAGAAAGAAAGGCCTTCAGAAGGCCTTTGCATGCTAACGCAGTAATAATCGGCAAAAGGCATAATAAGAAGGGTTTGCTTTTTTTTTTTCAAATGAACCAAAGGCATATTAACACAGATTTTTTTCTAGGTACATTTCTTTTATCTTCCTTTTTCCCTAGGTAGATTTCAATGCCCCCATTCTACAGAAGAAGGAACAGAAACTCTGAGAGAAGCTAAACAACTTACCCCAAGTTACACAGCCAGCATCCCACAGGAGTAAGATGCAAAACTTCATCTGTCTACGAAGCCAAGTAAATCCAAGGACATCTACACTGATCACACTGCTTTGTTTGCCCTCGCTTATAGTTTCCCCTCTGCCTGAAATACATTTCCCACACCACACTGCAGCTCCACGGCCATGTCCCATCCTTTGCGGCTTGGCTCAAAGTCCATCTTCTCTGCAGCTTCACACAAGTGTCCTCACTTACTAGTTTCTTCTACTGTTGAAACCTCATGACATTTCTTACGATTGTCTCACTTTCTACCGAGTACAGCAGCTAATTATACAAGTGCCAATCTCTTTTCTGAGGTGGAAAACTCTTATTTTGCTTTCCAAACCTCACAGCACCTTTAAGTGCAACTGGCACAGAGCAGAGGTTATATTTTGTATGAGCAAGAACGTTGGCCTTTGTGTCAGAGGTAGTACAAGGTCCGGATCTATGGTGTAACCTAGCAGCTTGCAAATCAATTAAAATTTATGAACCTTATTTTCCTGATCCCTATAACACCAATAATCAACCACAAATGTCTTCCTCTGATCATTAGTGTGAGGACCAGGTTAGCAGAATACGTAAAAATATTGTGTTTTGATCAGGTTTGATGGAGAGCATAATTTAAGATAAGTGTTTGGTTGCCACAAGAAAGGGACCCTCAAATAAAATGGTAAGTGAAATAAACCAGTCAGAGAAAAACAACTATCATATGATTTCACTTGCATGTGTAATGTAAAGAACACTATAAACAAACAAACAAAATAGAAACTCAAAGATACAGAGAACAGACTAAGGGGAGGAGGGTTGGGGGACTGGGTGAAAAAGGTGAAGGGATTGAGAAGTACAGCATGGTAGTTACGAAATACTCTTGAGGATGTAAAGTGCAGCATAGGCCTTACAGTGAATACTACTGTAATATCTATGCACAGTGCCAGGTGGGTACTGGAAATACCAGGGGAAACACTTTGTAAAGCATCTGATCTGCACTGTATTTGACTAACCACTATGCTCTACACCTGAAACTAATACAAAATAATATTGAATGTGAACGGTAAATGAAAAAAAATTTTTTTTTAAAGAATGTGGACACTCTTATGTGACATCAGACAATCATTTCAGGTTGAGAGCGACTCTGTTCCATGAGGTCATGCAGGGACCCAGGTTCCTTGCATCTTTTTGCTCCTTCGTTGGTGCTGTCCTTGCCTGTACCTTGAGAGCTGGGTCATAGGCTCATCCATATTCCAGCTGACAGGAAAAGGTAGTGGTGAAGTCAAGGTGAACTAATTTGTCAAGATTCATTTAAGCCAAGTGAGACAGAAGTCACGTACATCACCTTTGCCTACGTTCCACTGTCAAAAACTTACTTTCCATGGCCACACCAGCTGTGAGTTGCTATAAAAAGGACCCCCTAGCTGGGCAGCCACGGACTCAAGTTGAACTAAACTATTAAAAAGATAGAGGCAATGGATCGGGGTAGAAAACAAGCAGTTTCTGAGAAAGAAGTAAAGAAAAAATGAGATGGTATTGTAAGCAGCAATACTCATTAAGGCATGAAGACTCGATGTAGACTTGGCAGGCAGGTTTTATGCAGGCAGGAGAACATAGCAAACATTTCAGTACAGTTCAGTATGCGCAATGAGGTTAAATGGTTTGGAGAGAAAATCGGGCTCTTCGGATGTGCTAGTTGTGGGGATCCCAGAACAGATCTTAGTTAAATGCTCAGTGAAAAAGTACAGCTTTAGCTTATTGTCTGCAGTCAATGCGGATGATACCGCAGAGTTTTCACACAGTACCTTTAATGATCTTCAGGAGATGAGAAATGCCCACTGTTGCTCGATTCCATATGAAGTGACCAGTACAGCTATCACTCACATGGCATTCGTTACTGGGGAAAAAAAATTAAAAGCAATTTAGTCAGATACCAGGCAGAGTTTCCTAATCCAAGGTACTGAGACACACTAATACTTCCCTACTGGAAGGTACACAATTTCCTCCTCTGGTTAGAGAAAGATTGATGGGAGAACCTCGTGGTAGCCTCATGTGTGTATAACAAGACTTTAAAAAACTAAGCAGAGATATGGAGTTGATACCATGGAGATGTGAGGGGTTCTTTTAATAAATCTTAGAAACACAATAAGGTAGACAGAAAATGGGAGCATCTCTACATCGTACCGTGGCAAAAATTACTTGTTATTTCTTGTTTATTCCCCACGAAGTCATGTTTTTTTGGAGTCGGCTTGGCAAATATTAATAATTAACAAAAGTAATAAAAATATTTATAAGAAATGTATAAAGTAAGTGAAGGAATATACCAACAAATTAGCATTTAATTACCAAACATTGCAAGAGGCACCTAAACACTGAGCTGCAGTAAAACAAGACAGTGGAGGGAGAGTCGAATGTGAACTCTTCCAGGGATGGGCATGAACAACATGGCACTCTTTGGGGCTATGTTCCCATAAATTACAAAGGGGGAAATTCTGTTTATGTTAATCTGCAGGCAAAATCTATTTTTATAGCTCAGTGCCAAAGCTATACTCAAAATAATTTATCAACTAGAACTAACTTTATCTGATGAAGACTTTTTGCTAAAGTTAAGAATCTTTCGGCCACTTACTCATTGACTCTGGATAAGACACTGAGCTTTGATAAGTCTGGCCCTTCATTCTGCAAAATGATTATAGAAGAGGTAGGGTAGGTAGAGGGGGTGAGAACTGTCCTGGGTGCTTTCAAATATATCAAGCCTTTAATATTTGGAACCTATATTCTCTTCAACTTTTGATATTTCAAAATGAGTAAATCAATCGGCTCTTAGAGATTGGAGCAAAGATCTGGTCCCACATACTGCTGTGGAACTCTGGCCTGGGCTCTCATGGGTGTTGTAAACAGTGATGTTTAGGGGAGCTCATTTACCACCACTGGTACGTAGCTGGGGTTTCCTGGAGCGCTCTCTGAGGAGGGAGAAATTTCTTCCACAGTACTGTAAGCAGTTAACTAATAGTTAACCACCACAGCTCTGGTGTCAGATAGCCTCTGTCAAAACTTGGCACCGCCATTTTTATTTTGAATATCTTTGATCAGGTATTAACTTCTCTATGACTTCATTTCTTCATCCATAAAATGGAGATTATAGTGCTATTCCACAGGAGTCTTGAGAGGATTGAAAGTAATAACTACTTAAAATATTTAGTGCATCTCCTGGTTTTTAATAAGCACTGAGTAAATGCTTGCTATGATCATTTTAATTAATTTCATTAAAATCACAATCTATGGATATGGGACATGGGCATTAGTATCGTTAACTCTCTCTGAACAATCTCAGTGTACAGTTATGCTTGGAACCATACTTCTAGCTCTTCCCGAGACTCCATCTATAGAATCAACCCTGTGTTATATAAGCCATCCAGTGTCCTCATAAGAAATTCTCTGATTTTTGCTCATGCTCTGAAAATTTACTTCTTTCACTTAAAATAAATACAAAGCAAGACTATAAATTAGGGTTTAGAAATTATGTATTTTACCAGCACTGGGAACTAGACAGGGGTCCAATTGCATAAACTCATATACAAAACTGGAATTTACCTATTCATTCGAGTCTTTAGTTATACACTATAATTGCAAAAAAATACCCTTTAAGTTTCATTCAAAGGCATATAAAACATTATAATAGAGCATGCATAATACAGTGAATACAAAATGTGCGTAAATATTAGATCCTAATAAACCAGCCATCTGTTAATGATGTTCCATGAATATTTTTCAGTTTCCCGGTAGTCAAATAAAAAAGGGTAAGTAGTTTAGTCAACCAGTTGAACTTATATGTGACAAAAGCAATTATCTAGAACTACGAATGTTCTTGGTATAAAATGTATACACGAATTA
This sequence comes from Mormoops blainvillei, assembly GCA_004026545.1. Taxonomy (NCBI): domain Eukaryota; kingdom Metazoa; phylum Chordata; class Mammalia; order Chiroptera; family Mormoopidae; genus Mormoops; species Mormoops blainvillei. The sequence continues at coordinate 227,682 of PVJD01001482.1, forward strand.
CTTCCTTAGGTCCTTATTAAAAAGAGGCAATGAATTGGGAACACGGTCAAGGACACATGGAAGAAAACCAGACACAATGGATAAGACTTAACATCAGGGCACAGTAGCAGATAGGCAGATGATGCTGAACCAAACCAAAAAGCCCAAATCATTCCCTTTCCTAAGGAAAGGACTGATCCAACATTATGCCAGAACTAACCCTCTTCTCTCTCACTGAGAAGAAAACCACAGATTTTGGAGCAGGCATCCAAGCAAGTCCTGAACCTGGCTCACTCACGAGTGCCTGCCATACCAGATGTTACCTATCCCCTGGGACTGCCTCTCCAGGCCCCTGTAGGTAGAATCTCAAGTTATGCCCTCTGTTCCTTTAACTGAATACCTCACTACCTCGTAAGCTCCAGCTCCCTTAAGACGTCCTGTCTACTCATTTAATCTTCTGCTCAGGACTTCCCTAGACTTTTAAATTCCGCAATGAAAATATAACAGCATCACCTATAGACGTCTAAAAATTAATCATCTACTACACGTACATGAGTACATGTAGGCATCAGGGGTAAGAGGTAATGTTACCATGCAGATTCTTGGGGCACAACTCCAGGAATTTGATTCATTTGGTCATAAATGGGATATATTATAGTTTGTACAGAAAGTATCCAGCCGTACCATATGAAAAATAGAGACATTTACTGAAGAAGATACAAGATACAAGAAACATTGTACACCGGACAATGATATCTCAGTCTCCTTCAAGGTAAGCACCCTGGAACCCCACACAGTTCTCCCAATTGCCATCAGCTGCCCCACTGTATTTTCCTGAATCTCATCTATGGTTTGAAATCTCTTCCCTTTTAAAGGTAATTTTAGTTTTGGGAAAAGCCAGAAGTTGTAATGCGCCAAATCTGGGCTGAACGTGGGCTGAGTCACCTGGGTGATTTGGTGTTTTGCCAAAAAAAAAACTCTGCACAAGATGAGATGCATGAGCAGGTGTGTTGTTGTGATGAAGCTGTCAATCACCAGCTGCCCATAGCTGGGGCCGTCTGAATCACCCAGATAGTTTCTGTGGAGGAATGCTCAAGCTTAACACAAATTTGATGCAGATTCGTTGTTCTACTCACTCACTCATTTTGAATGCAACAGCCACACAGTACACATGCTCACTCCTCAACAGTGTCTACCGCCCCCACTGACTAGTACAGTGAAGTCATCATTGGTCATACATGCACACTCCAGTCTACTCTGCTTGGCTGACAGGTTACACTGATGTCGTGCAAACTGTTCTTGTTATATTAACAATCGCTCGACTTTACTGTACAGACTATCATCTATCTATCTATCTATCTATCTATCTATCTATCTATCTATCTATCTATCTATCTATCTACAGATACATTCACTTCACAAAACACTGATTCAATTGGAACCCGTACTAGACTGGGAGAACCCTGTCTTAGGAAGTTCTCAGAGTGTGTCTTCACTACTTTTATTCCTTCTCCTTCCTTAGTCTAACCTTCAGACTTCATTTCCTGAACATTCACTATATTCCTGGCACTACACAAGGATCTTTTTCATTAATCGATTTAATAAATTAAAAGAAAACTCTTTTGTGGTAAATATTATTTCTTCCATTTTATAGGAAAGGAAATCAAGGCTCAGGAATCTTGAAATTTAAATAAGTATTGCAAGATCACAAAAAAGTACAGGATTTATAAAGGAAAAAAAGAAGACATGTTTTCTTGTAAATGGAAAGAGTGAAATTTAGCTGTGTAGGAACCCCAGTAGCACAGAGCCGTGAATAACATTGACTAAACAAGGAGAGTCAATAGCTCATGCCTCAGTTTCTCCATTGTCAAATTAGAAATGACATTGGCTTTAAATGAAGTTAGAGGACTTCAGGGGAAACATGGTTTTCAGGTGCAAAATATGATTAGCATGACAAGAAACATAACAAATTGATCAAACTGCTGTTTAGACACCCAGAGTTCTCACAAAACATCATCTTGCTGCACTAAATGCCAATCAATGAGGATTAAGTGGATTGAATTTTCCTTGGAGAAACATGAGTTTTTAAAATGAAAAGGGAAAAGTCTTGGATTAATAGCTACTAAGAGTTTTGCAGACACAATACTAAGGAAATCAGTCATTTGATAAACTTTCTATTAGCAGGGAAAGTATATAGTTCAGAGTTATGGAAGTATTGAGTATAAAGTCTGGAGGAAAACTATTATGTGAAATGTCATGATTACTGAAGTAAAATCCTCACTGTATCCTAGATACATAAGGTAAAATTTAATCAGATCATTTCTGTAAAATTTTCATTTCATATCTCAGTGGGATATTAAAAGTATACAATACAATATGATTACTATAATATAATAACACATATTATATACAATTATACATATAATCTTTTCCTTGCTGTGTCTCCATAATGCAGATGCAAGTTTAATACTGTGATTAATAATTGAGGTTAAATTGATGATACTCTCAAAAATTTATTTCAAATTCAATGCAATCTTTGATATGAATTTGGTGGCCATTAGACTTCTGGCAGAAGAAGAGGAGCTTTCATTTTATTATAATTCAGTGCCAGCACATTATTTTCATCATTCCCAGACAATTACATTTAGAAAGGTAGACCACACAGGGGGAAACTTAAGTTGAGCCCAAATGGATTGTGTCATTATAGGTCTTGATTTATCTCCATCACACAGCCCCTGACCAAAGACCTAAAAGTAATTGTTAGGTATCAAGAGAAGCCTTTAAGCCACGCTGGAAAACAGTCACCTTGTATAAACCAATAACAGAAGTTCCAGGTAACAAAGATGCAATGTGGTAGAATTAGCCAGATATTGGGTGAGGCTGTTACTTGTAGGTCTTGTCCCCATAGCTTCATTGTCTTCCCTGGCTCCTTAGTCTGGAGTTCCATCTTCAAAGGGAGCCCTGGTTACTTCCTTGGTCTGAATTGTTTGTGACTTCTTTTGATCTGATAGCTTCAACTGGCTGCTACCACTGCCTAGCTTTCCAGAGCACGGTCTACAGCTACCACCCAGATATATATACATCTGGTCTGGATCCTGAATGTCCCTGCCTCCACCGTGTTTAGGCGCCATACTCAAGAACTCATTAATTCACTCTTTAAAATATTAATATGTGTTGATTTTTCAGGGTCTTGGGAGGGCACTTGAGTGATTACCATATTGTATGCCCCCATGAAACTTACAGTCTAATAAGAAAGAAAGAAAATGAAGTAACCCGTTCCCATTAGTGTATAAGCAATGTGGCGGGAAGTGTGCAAAGGAAGCAACTCTGACATGCTCTGTTGAAGTCAGAGAAGGACTCCTGAGGGAGGGGAAGTTTAATCTACACCTCGAGGATAGAAGGAGATGGGGAAAGCAGAAGTACATGTTCAGGTAGAGAAAAGATAATATATTCAGGCCAGGAGGCAAAAGGGAGCCAGTGTCTTAAATGTAGGGAGGGGAACCATGTATGGTTTGGGAAAAGGTTCAACTAGAAAACTGACTGAGAAGGATGCTAAAGGTATCAGCGGGAAACAGATATGAAAGGGCTTGAAATCCATGCTATGGGAGTTAAACTTTATTTCAAGGGTTTTTAGCAGGGCCAGATAAGATGGTGGGTAAAATCATTTGAAAAATAATTTTGTGGTAAACTAGAAAAATGAAAGCCTTTTTTTTTTTTTTTTTTTTTTTTTTTTTTTTTTTGCTTATCTAGCAACTAGAAATCTTGAAATACCTTCAAATAGGTGGTTGGTCTATATTGAAGAACGGCGCAGTTTGTCTCCTCCTTGGGTGATGTTAAAAGAACAGTGAATCTGGATCCAGCATAGCTTCCCTATCACCATTCTGATGCCAAACCTGGGAAGACCAAGTAAGTAGAGTCTTTAGCAATAATAATCCTCCTGAGGTATGGCACCCCTCACGTAAGCAAGCAAGAAACGACTGAGGCAGGAACCCTAAAACAGACATTTTATATATTATGGCAAAGACCGCGGAGGGTAAGTAAAAATCTAAGATATATCATCTATCATCCATCCAGGCAACTGTCTGCTCTAATAGTTTATGCAAGGACCAAGGGCATATTGCTGGAAATCTTTGGGGGCAGGGGAGTACATCCTATGCCTCTGTATCCTTAAAGGTGAGCTTTGGACTGGGAACATCCTTCAATTTCTTTTTCGCAAGGATTCACTTATTTAGTAATTGTGCAAGAGTTTTCTTAACTGATGTGCATTTTTATTTTGCACTGAAAGTATTATAAAAGCTAACATGGATTAGCTCGCTTTTCCAGCTAGGATTTTCAGATCCCAGGCTTTAGGGAATATGTGTCAATTCCAGACCCCTAACACTGGTTTCGATGAGAAAAATTTCATTATTTCAGTTCTCATATTGAGTTCATATGTAATATATTTCATTAAAGAAACAGCTCCACTGTATGGCAAAAATCCTAGATAGAATCAGTAGGAGTTGGGGGAGGAATCAGAAAACTTGAGTTTAACGGGCTGCTTGTTCTTCATGTCCTCTTGCCTCTCTGATCTACTATTTCCTCAAATGAGCATTGAGGAACCAAGGTAGATATCTCTAGGGTTCCTTTGAGATTCAAGATTTTGATACATATATTGGAAGCCACAGAAATGCAAAATAAACACTACTTCTCTTCTAGTGTATCCCTTAAGAGAAATTTTATCTTATTCTTTACTTTGGAAACAATGTTTTGCACTAAGCTCATTTGAATCCCATAGTATCTGCCTTTACTTTATGATATCATTTTCCTTATTCCAAAACATGCTCACATTCATACTTTTAGTCAGTAGTTCTCAAAATAAGATGGAATTTTGAGCCTGTTTCCCAAGACAATCCATGTACACACTCAGATGGGCAGGTTCCTTCAGGCCCCAGTAAGCCCATTTATGGACTTGCCTTAAAAAAACTTGGTCTAACTCCATGCAGTAGTGCATTCATTCATCGAATATTTGTGGGCTATCAATCAATGGCCCACAGCAATTTAGATCTTAAGGTCTCAAATAAACAAACAATTGTTACATATGATTGTATTTTCTTGTCGCAGAGGCTCGCAACCCAGAGAAAACGACAAATCTGTAAACAAGTCAAAAGCCAGAGTGGCAGCTGTTGTGGTACAGACGTGGGGGAACCGTCATATGCAGAACCACACAGCTAATAGGTTGCAGGCCAGGGCCCAGGCCTGTCGATTGTTTGCACTGCACATTTTTGCTTTCGTCTAAAGATTACAAAAGTCGCTAACACTTGAGTTCTACTTCTTTCTTCCTGAAGGACATAGAGGCTTTAGAAGACATTTGATGGTCCTTGACAAGGAGCATTAGGACACTAAATTACACTGATGTGGTCCATAAGTCACCTAATGAGTGAGATCCAGACAGTGGGCAAGTGCAAATAAGACACATCAAGAATGACAGACACCCAAATCAGGCTGGAGATTTGCAGGCTACATATGGAGTCCAGCTAAGTGTGTGCCAGGTTTCCTCCCTGTTTGCCGTTGTCCTGGAAGAGTATTTTACAAAGCCAGTTTGGCTCCACAGCTGGAACTGAACTTCTTGGTTTCAAATGCATGCCTTGCTGTGTGCTCTGTGACCTTGGACATCTTACTTTCACATTTGGAATCCACTTTGTGGGGCGAAACTACAGATTGAACAAGATAATTTGCAAAGTGCTTAGCTCACTCCTTATTTGAGTGTTCGGAAGATGTAAAGAGCATATTATTATAACAATATTTTTAAAATCTCACTTTGATTTGATTCATTTTAGTCTTTTACATCACAGTGGAGGTTGCTGGGAAAGATACGCCTTGACTGCATTTCATCACTGGCATCGTTAAAGGAAAACGCATTTTACTCAGTTGTATCATTGCCTTTAGATTCTCTGCGAAGGACATGCCAGCTATTTCTTGTATTAAAAAAAACCCACTCCCCCCACCATCCTTGGCTCAGCATGGAAATATTCTTACATCAACATTAACCATTTGCTCTTCACACGAACCTGCTAGTTAGGTAGGGGTATCCTATTTTACAGATATTAAAACTGAGGCACAGAAAGACAATGTAGTGAAAAGAATACTAGTAGTAGTAGTAGTAATAATAATAATAATAACAGCTACTCTTTAACAGTATTTACTATTTGTACAATATGCCACAATTGACTTATGCATTTTTACAATGAACTTTCCCCAAAACTCTGTGAAGTAGTAGGTTGCTTATTTCCCTTTCACAGAAGAAGATTCTGAAGTTCCTAGAGATTATCCAGTTTGCTGATGATAAAGGCAAAGCTAGAATCAAGTTTAAAGTTTCTGTGGAGTTCTAGCTTCCCAGTCCCTAGGCATAGTTCTCCAACTTACTCAGTAACCTACTATCAAGGCCACATTTTGAAGCTAAGTTTCCCCACTCTTTTTGCTTAGACATCCCAGGAGTTTGGGGGTATATTAGTTTGCTAGGTTGTCATAACAAAATGCTACAGTTGAAATGGCTAACACAACAGAAATTTAGCTTCTCATGATTCTGGAGGTTAAAAGCCCATGATCAAGGGTCAGCCATGTTGGTTTCTTCTGAGGTTTCCCCCCTTGGCTTGTAGATGATGGTCATCTTCTCCCTGTGTCTTCCCATGGCCTTCCCTCCATATATGTCTGTGTCCCCATCTCTTTTTATAAGGACACCAGCCATATTGCATTTGGGTACACCCTAACAAACTCACTTTTACTTACCTCTTTAAAGATCCTGTCTCTAGTCACATTCTGAAGTTCTAGGCATGGGACATTAACATCTGAATAGAGGGGGCCACACCCAGTCTATAACATGGAAACCTTAGCTTTTATCAGTCTTTGGTTGTCAGAGTCTCTGTGTCAAAGGAAATGTTCTAGCTATTGCAAATATCCCCGTATTGTAGCAAATGTACCATCTGTGACCCAAAACAAAGGACAATGTCAACTCTTATAAACAAACTGGTAATCTTGAAAGGAGGAGGTTTATAAAGGATTAAGTTGAAAATAAATCCTTGAAATAAAATACTTTGAAACACACAGTCATTGTTATAAGCAATTTTGGAACCACAGCCTTAGTTAACACTTAGAATAATGCTATGAGATAATTGTTATGATAATATGCTGAGAAAGGGTAAAAACTGGCATCATGATTCTCCGTTGAAATATTCGCCTTTAGTAGAAGATATGACTTCATTAATCAAGCATTTATTAAGCACATGCAAAGTATCAGGCACCGTGCTAAGTGTAAAAGCGACTGAGGACTTTCGATAATGGGATCTTCAAGAGGAATCAGGGCTAGGACTAAAGAGCACAGTCATTAAAGAAAGACACACTGTTGGCCGAGAACTCATGCGTGCATCCTAGGGGTGCTTGTAGAAGTGCTGGTCAATGAATCAATTAACCTCAATCTTTTCTGTGTTTTCTTATGACAAGTGGTTTCCTTTTTTAACATTCTTCCCTTCAATTGAAACAAATGTGTTTGGCACAACACATTCTTTGGCATTTCAAAGAAAGGTTTTTATTAGGAGCTTTTTGTCCTCTAATTTTCTACATCTCTAACTCCTTTCTTTGTAGTAGTTCAAATTCTGACCTTACCTATCTTAGGCTCCAAAGTAAACTGTGACTGAACTAAACTGGTGGTAAGATTTCATCTTTATTTTCTATATATAATTATTGGGACTGATTATCGATTGAGTTTTTAGACAGCAATAGGGCTTTGACAAGGGCAATAGAGTAGGGTGCGCCTGGTAGAGGCCACGAGTTTAAGCAGGTAATGGCACTGAGTCCCTGAGGTCAGTTTAGATAAAGGGAGATAGTCAGTGAAATAAGAGGAGTGAGCCAGGTTGGGTATCTTTGATTCTTGGACTAAACCAATTCACTCAATGCTCTATTCATATTTCACTTATCTGTGGAACCTAGTGAACAAAATAAACTGATGAACAAAATAGAAACCAAGGCGTGGATATGTGGGACAGACTGACAGCTGTCGGAGGGGAGGGATTAGGGGGTTGAATGAAAGAAAGTAAAAGGATTAAACAAAGAGCATATATACATAACACATAGACACAGAAGACAGTGTGGTGACAGTCAGAAGGAAAGGAGGGTGGGGGGTAGGTGGAAGTGGGCAAAGGGTGAAAATGGGGACGGAAAGAGGCTTTGTTGGGGGCAGTGGAAGCACAGTGCAGGGTGCAGATGATGTTTCGTCGAGTCATACACTTGAAGCCTGTATCGTTTTGTGAACTAATGTCACTCTAGTGAATTCAATAAAAAATAAAATTTGCTGAAAAATTCTCTATTGGGGTCGATAGCCTTCTAAAGAACTTTTAAATTGTTCAAAAAATTTAATTACATGTGTAAGTTGTTCAGCTCTGAATTAAACACAACCTTTAATGCGATATACAAATCAGTGTTGGACTCGAAGGGCACCGGCTTTCCCCTTGCCTTGCTTTTTAACACACCTGTATCCTGTTGACATTCACAGTACCAATTATTTCTTTCCAATTGTTAAATGTTGTGATATTTACTTAGAAGCTGAGCTTTTCCTCTGCCGTAGTTTTGCATATAACCAGGCTCCGGCATGGAGTTTGGGGCGGGGTTGGGGTGGGGGGGTTGTTAGTCGACCAGTACAAAATGCTCTGCAATTTTCCTTATTATTCAATGTTTTTATAACAGAACAAATTTGTCTTTCAAATTGGTCAAGGTTGCTTGCAATTCTCATATGTCTTTCCAAGGCTACGGCTGTAGTTTTCCACATTCTGTGCTTCAAATAATGCCTTCTAAAAAATGGGAACAGGCATCATTAAGAATAGGATGAATAGATTCTAGCTGAGGAGGTAAGTCACTCCTGGGGGAAAGAGACATTTATGATCTGGCATATGGTAAATATTCTCTTCAGTGCTGGTGATGATAGGGGCTTGTTGGGTGTAACTCACAATTAATTGTGCCCAATAGTTCAATAATAATTCAGATGGAAAGAGAAATGCAAAAGGATTCTTAGTTCCTGGGACTGCACTGGCAAGAAATAGCCAGAAACTAAGTTTTACTTTTGGGAGCTGTGCTGTATTTTTTAATTTTCTCCTCTCTTTGTTTGTGTTTCTTCCTCTTTCTCCCTGGGCTTTTTAACTCTGTCTGTCTCCCTCCCTCTTCTTTTTTTTTTTCCTTTTTCAGTCAGTCTTTGGGATTCTCTTCTCTTTCTTCATCCTATAGGCCACTGACTGAAGTTCTGGACCTGGAACAGCAAACCGAAGACTAGAGTGTGTCTCAGTGTCTGATAAAAAATAATTGAGAAGAAAGGCATTAGTCTCTGTAGGCGTCAACGGGAAATCCAAACGCCACAGTTACTTACTTAATAATAATTGTCCCTGTGTTTGCTTCTCTAAATATTCACAGTGAGAAGGTTGGGTGTAGTTGAAAGAATGGGCAGGGACTCTTCCCTAAAGGATGACAGGCAACCAACAGACATCCTTTACTCTGTCTACAATCTGCTGTGAGGAGAAAAGCAAATTCAGCAGTTTCTGGAAAATTACCAACACAGCAAGAAAGGCAAGCCAACAGATTGCTCAGATGGACTGACTCTTAATAACTAGATCTATCAAGTTCCAGATTTGCTGCTTGCTGGGAGATTTCGAAGTGGGTGTGCTTTTATACATTTGATTTCCCCAAGTTAGAAAAAGCCCTCTAAAATATTTAGCAATGTGGGACACACATTGAGAGACGCAGGGGGACTTACTTTGATGTCAGCTTCAGTGACATGATGTCCCAGTTTCTCCAAAGAGTTGTCGTCATCTTGATCTCTTTTCTTTTAATTCACCTATGACCCGTTCGGATGATAACTTTCCAGTGGTGTGACCTACAGACCCACTCCCTGCCCTTTTCTGTCCTGCTCTGCGCCCCAGGATGTTGACTGCTGTTGATTATTAATAAGCTCCCTTGTCATATGGCTTCTGGGGGGTTTAGCCAATAGGCGGTATTGACAACGAACCTGGGTGCCGGAGAAAATAAGCTTAGGGTCTGTGTTCCTCGGGTCTCTTTCCCAACTCGCCGTGGCCAGGCTCCATTTCTTTATAGATGCCGCTGCCTCTGTCAGGCAGCCCCTCCTATCGCTAATAATTCGTCTCTGCAGGGTCCTGTAGCTGCTTAATCACCTCGTCTCTTCGGGCCCAAGAGTGTCGGTAATGCCCTGCTCTTGCTGGTACTGGGGTAACTGCTCAATCCTCTTCTGTGTCCCTTCCCCCTGCTAAAGTGATTGTAGTGGTACCTGTATTCAGCTCTCCTCAAATATTGTTTGGTGTACCACTGGAGTGCACCACTGCCAGGGCCCTCACCAATAAACACAAGGGTAAGGACCAGTCTTTCAGATGAAGATAGTAAAGGTATTGATGTCACACACCAGTAGACCTGAATTTCCATATGACGCTTAGAAGTTTGGAAAGCTTTGTGGCTCAAGGCCACAAAGAGAGTCACTAGTGGAACCAGGGTTAAAACCTACTTTTTTCCAAACATACATCCCACGTAATCCCCAAGTGTGCTCCGTGGATCACTAGCCATGGTTTTGCCATAGTCTAAAAGATAGAAGAGGCTATATAGACTATAAATATTTTGGAAAAATCACAAAACCCATGACCAATTTATAGGCTTTGAAAATTCCTCTAGTAAGGTAACTGGATACACTTGATGTTGTTTAAACTAGAATTTAGCACACATGTCACCATCAAGCCCTCTTTTCTCTTCCTCGAAGTGCTCATTTGCATCCCAGGGAAGTAACGGACTGTGAAATTCAGACTGAATTTCTCTGCTCCCCTAAGCATACCTGAAAAGAGGGCTACTCTAGCACTCTGGAGTTTGTGTCTCCTTCTTTCAAGCTCCCAGTATAGAGTGAGTTGAATGTTTCAACCTAGGTCTAATGCCTTGTCAGGTATTGTGACTGAGTTTGGCTAGCAACGGGTCCAATCCAGTAAGTCCACAGCAGTGGGTCACGTTGTCCAAACATAGCCACTCATGCAGAACCTTTGAGCTGGGGGATGTTCTCAACAACAGAACGGCCTTTGCAGACAACTCCGAATATATCTGTATCATTATTTTCGAAAGGCATAGCCTTATGATGTGTATGGTCCCAGGAGACAACTTTTTGTTTAAGTGTCTGGCCATTTTCATTCTTCGGCAGTGAAGTCAAGACATACCAATCCCAAAAATGCTTCTCCTAAAAGACATTGGTTTTTCTGCCCCATTCAATAGGCGGACGACTGTCTCTAAGCCACACACACACACACACACACACACACACACACACACACGCGTGCGCACGCAGTGTTCGGCACCGCACCCTTAGGTGTTGCTTTCTATTTCTCTCTGGTCAATAACGGCGCTTGGCTTCACTTAATGCAATTTCTGCTTTAGTCATCGCAACTCGAAGTGACAGGAAAAGGGAGGGAACCGACAAGTATTGAATACCTATATGTGCCACCTCCTTTCTATCTCACTCTTCTTGTTTATTTCTCCATGTTTCCCACGTAAGGACACTGAGGCCGTCTGCATTTATGTTGCTTGTCCAAGGTGGTAAAGCTGACAAAGGTTTCATTCCTTTATTCCACGTATATTCTAAAGCTGCCTGCTGTTAGGGATGCATTATTTTAGGCAATAGGAATACAGAGATTTTTTTTTTAATGTAACAGAGACGACCTAGATACAGCCAAAATATATCCATAGGAATGTGGAGGCCACAGGACGGGCAGGTACCAATTCTATAGGAGCAGCAAAAAAATTAAATGAGTTTGTAAGTGGAAAGTTTATTGGTTGAACATGGTGAGGTAAACTATTCCAGACAGAGGGAAGCAGCATAAGCAAAGCAAGTGGCTTAGTTTGGAATGGCATGTTGAGGAAATTCCAACTCGTTTGAGTTGGTTAACATACAAAGAGTAAAAGGAATAGAATGGGAGGTGACACTGGTGTTGGACACAGGCTTCTGATTTCGGAGGGCCGTACAGACCACGATAAGGGGCTATCAAATGCATTAAACACACGCAGGAAGCTCAGAAGACGAGAACGCATGATGACGATGAGAATCTGTGAATATTACAACAGATGGAGGAGATGGCATTCTCGAGTTTGTATAAGGTAAAATAAACATACAAGAAAGGATCAGCTATAATAGCATATTCACTCTCAGTTGCTCAAATGCCCTTTGGATGCAAGTACACACTTAGGAGGCCGGGTTACATAAGCCTTTCTCCTAAGATCACTAAATCCCATTTGCTTAAATAGAGCATTTAGTCTGAACTTTGAACAAATGACCTGTCCACATTAACATTTGATCAGGGTCAACACTATAGACCGACCTAAAGAGGGTTCCACGGGTGACAATTTTCTCTTAACACCCACATAGATTTCCCCCAGGTCATGCTGTTTTCCAAATAAATTTACGGGGAAATAATATTGGTTGGCTTTAGGACCACCAATAGGCAGCTGATCTTCTTTGTTCAAGCTCCCCAAAGGGGCTGTAGACTTGGGTGTTTAGCAGTGTTCCTGCCTCAGGGCTGCTCAGCTCTCTCAGGACCTCTGACCCAGAAACCAGTGTCTGTAGTGCCACGTTTGTATGCTCATTGATAGTACGTATTTTTTAGCAATGCTTCTTTTCGAATGTTATTTGAATTGGTTGCACTGTAAATTAGAATAGGGAAGAGAGCAGAGTCGAGTGTCTGCAGCTGGATGCAGCCTCAGAGACAAGGCAGGTTGTAAAGCTGCTTTAAACAACTGCTGAGAAATTTCAGCCTTCGGCTTCCCGGTTCCATCTTAAACCGCCCCCCTCCAAAGGCATTTTCTAATAGAAACTCAGCTTATTTTCAAATCTTACGAAAGTGGACTTTAGGGGGAAAACAGAGAATAGAATCTTTTGTTATTATACACAGTTTGGCATTTGTTCCTTCAATCAGTCATAGGCTGGTGAACCTGTCTATTCAATATGTGGGGCAAAAGTAGGTTTACAGTTTTGAGTACAAGAAATGGAGTTTATTCCTGTATCATTATTTATTGATTATTGCATGAGTTTTCCATACAAACAACTATAACCCTACTTTTGCCCCACGCTGTATAACGAATACACACCACGTGGAATCCACTGACAGAGACTCCACTGTGCTGAGATAACCAGCTATGAGCACCGCCCTAAGGACAGTTCCACTAGGCTGCTGGTCCTCTGAAGGTAGGCACCGTGGCCATTTTGTCCGCTACTATGTCCCCAGAGCCTGGCGACATGTCTGGAGCATGGTTGGATATTAGGATTTAAGTGGGGTTTGGTGATTCCACCTTTGTCTTTCCTTTGGTGGAGACAAGATAAAACCTCTCCCTGATCCCATCTGAGTAAGCAATACATATGAGGAAAAACAGCTGAATTTCTATAGAGCTTTTTGATAACTCTACAGGGAAGCATCAAACAATGTTCAAGGCAAAGTTTTGAAAGCAGTCAAGTGGGAGAACAGGAATTCCACTTCCCTGCTCTGAATGTAAGATGACCTCTCTGGGAAGAAAACCAGCCCAGCTTGCTTATCCAACTGCAGGTAAAAACTGGAAAAAAAAAAATCTGAAGGTGGCAGACTTATCCCAATTTTTCAGATTCTTAGAAAATATTTTTTGACACACCACAGGCACAGAGATGGAGAGGGCTGGAGAGGGTAAGGATGTCCAGAAGGTTATCTACGTTGGTGGACCAAGTTTAGGAGGAGATTAGCCTGGGCGTTAATATTTGAACTCACAGTGGCTTTGCCTATAGGAAATCTGGGTCCCAGTGAATACCTTCGGCACTGCCTAGTCAAAGTAACTTCTTCCTTTTGAAGGGCTTTAAGCAATTGGCTAAGAAATTTGAATGTTATCTCTTCAGGCAAAAGAGAGCTATAATGCCTTCATTGTAACCACAATACAGGGTAAGCACAAGGGTGAGTTTCTTTGTGATAAGGAAACAGTGCTGTATCTTGATTGTTGTGATGATTACATACACTAGACACAGGATTAAATCACATGGAACTACACACACGCGCGCACACACACACACACAAGTGCCTGAAAACGGGTGAGAACTGATCAAGGTTTGTAGTCTAGTAAACAAGATTATACCAATGGTGATTTCCTGGTTTGGTAAGAGTACTAGAGTTATATAAGATGTCACCACTGGGGGCAGCAAAGTGAAGTGTTCTTGGGATTCTCTGTACCATTTTGTGATTCCCTTCGAATCTCTGTTTCAAAATAAAAAGTTGAGAGAGAGGTAGAGTAAGAGAAATAACCTCCTCCCCTCTCACTCGAATGCTAATGCTTCAGGACATGGGAACTTCATGCATTAAGATGAATTGCAATTAGGAAAGACCAGAGGCTAAGTGTCCATATGGAATCTCATGCCTTTTTTCCTCTGTTAATACATTAACAAAACTCCATTTTCCTAATTCAAAAAATTGGCTCTGGGGAGAGAGAAGTAAAAATATCACAAACAGAAGAAGAAATTCAAATGTAAAAATAATTATTTTAATCAGTCTTCAAGTGTGGTGCAACTCACAGGAGAGTAGCCCGAAGTCAGGAGGCATCTGTGTATGCAGGGAGGTTGTGTTCAGAAGATTTAGAATGAATTTTTTTGAAATTTATGAATGAGGTAGAGACAATTGTCAATTTCTCTGCATCACAATTGTCATTCTCTTTAACAGCATATTGCCTTGAAAGAAAAGGTCATACAAGTTTAGGAAGCTCAGAGAGTCCCAGTGAAGATGAACCAAAAGAAGCCTACACCAAGACACATCATAATTAAAATGGCAAAGGTTAAAGACAAAGAAAAATTCTTAAAAGCAGCAAGAGAAAGACAGTTACCTACAAAAGAGCTCCCATAAAGCTTTCAATTGATTTCTCAATAGAAACGTGTCAGGCCAGAAGGGATTGACATGAAATAGTCAAAGTGATAAAAAGCAAGGACCTACAACTAAGACTATTCTATCCACTAAGGCTATCATTTAAAATGAGAGGCAAAATAAAGAGCTTCTTTGACCACGCCCAACACACAAAAAACCAAATAAGGGAATTTATTACCACCAACAGTATTGTGAAAAATGTTAAAGGGCTTGCTTTAAGAAGAAGAAAGAAAATATATATATAGAGAGAGAGACAGAGACAGAGACAGAGAGGAACAGAGGCATAAAGAATAAAAATGGCAATAAATGAGTGCCTGTAATAATAACCTTAAATGTAAGTGGATTAAATGCTTCAATCAAAAGACATAGGGTAGCTGAACAGTTAAGAAAACATTATATATATATATATATATATATATATATATATATATATATATATATATACAGTCTACAAGAGACCCACCTCAGAACAAAAGATGCACACAGACTCAAAGTGAAGGGATGGGCAAAAGTATCCCAGGCAAGTGAAACAAAAAACAAAAGCTGGAGCAGCAATGCTCGTATCACACAAAACAGACTTTAAAACAAAGGCTATAGTAAGACACAAAGAAGGACACTACATAATGATAAAGGGAGCAATCCAACAGGAGGATATAACCCTTATAAACATTTATGTACCAAACATAGGAACACCTAAATATAGAAAGCAAATCCTGATAGACATAAAGGGAGAGAAACAAAGGACAAAATAAACAGATGGGACTATATCAAAATAAAAAGCTTTTGCACAGTAAAAGAAACCATCAACAAAATGAAAAGGCAAGCACTGAATGGGAAAATATATTCACCAAAGATACATTTGATAAGGTGTTAACTTCCAAAATATATAAAAAATTTATACAACTCAGTATCAGTAAGAAAAACAACCCATTTAAAATATGGGCAAAGGATCTGAATAGACACTTCTCCAAAGAGGACATACAGATGGCAAATAGACATATGACAAGATTCTCAATGCCACTAATCATCAGGGAGATGCAAATCAAAACCATGAAGAGATATCACCTCAGTCCGGTCAGAATGGCTGCCATCAATAAATCAACAAACGGCAAGTGTTGGTGAGGATGTGGAGAAAAGGGAACCTTTATGCACTGTTGGTGGGAATGCAGACTGGTGCAGCCACAGTAGAAAAGAATATAGAGTTCCCCCAAAAATTAAAAACAAAACTGCCTTTTGACCCAGCAGTCCCACTTCTGGGAATACATACTCAGAGACAACTGAAACACTAACTTGAAATAATATATACACCCCAGTGTTCATTGCAGCATTATTTACAATACCCAAGATCTGGAAATAGCCCGTGCCCATCAGTGGATGATTGGATGAAACAGCTTTGGTACATTCACACAATGGACTACTACTTGGCCATAAAAAAGAAGAAAATTTTACCCTTTGCGACAACATGGATGGACCTGTTTAACATTATGCTAAGTGAAATAAGCCAGTCAGAGAAAGACAAACAACAGATGATCCCACTTATATGTAATCTAATAAACAAAATAATTTAACAAAAAAATTATTTGCATAGATACAGAAGCATAGATACATAGAACAGACAGCTGTCAGAGGGGAGAGGGTTTGGAGGGCTGGGATGAAAGAAGGTGAACCTATTAAGCTGTTAAGCATATGTATATGACACAGACAGAGACAACAGTATGGGGATAGCCAGAGGGGACGGGAGGAAGTGGAAGTGGGCAAAAGAGGGATCAATAGGGATGGAAATTGACTTGACTTGGCAATGAGCACAGGAGGTAATATGCAGGTGATGTTTTGTTGAGCTGTACCCTTGAAACCTGTATGGTTTTGTTGACCAATGTCACCCCAATAAATTCAATAAAAAAGCACGTCATCTTTCGTTAAAGACGTTATCAACACAGGACAAAATATGACCTAGGTGGAGAGCAGCACACCGGAATAATATCTCCTTGATTTTTAACATTTTGATGTTCTGTCACACATGTCTTTTTATTTTTTACAATTATAATTATTTGAGGAAATTACTTTTTAATTAGCTTGGAGATATGTATACATGTGTGTGTGTGTGTGTGTGTGTGTGTGTGTGTGTGAATATATATATATATATATATATACACAACGAGTTTTTTATTACTTTGGTTTTGCTCTAAGGAAGCTGGGCACCCAACTCTTCGATGTCTCTGGCACCTTTCTCACACTGAGCCAGGTCAGAGCCCTGCTCTCTGAGAGGCCCGCGGCCTTGACCGTTATTCTCCGTGACCAGGCTGAGCTTTGATCTCCAAGAAGCATCAGAACAAACACATTAAGCTTAATGATGCATGAAAAGAATGAGCTTAATGTGTATATTCTCAAACAATTCAAAGATGCATGTTTTTCACATATTTTACAAATGAAACTGCAGCGATTTTCATGGAGCTTTCAAATAGACCTAATTGCAAGAACGATAAAATAACAGAAGTGGCAACTGACTGTAACTGTGTTGAAAGCCAGTCTTCAGGGCTTGCTGCGAAGTGAGAACTTTCCTGGAGAAACCAGCAAATATCACCAGGGCCCCTCCCCCCAAAACCTGGTCTCCTCAAACATGCAAAATAATGATGATTTTTAAATAACTGACAGAGGAAGAGAACATTTTCACCAATACTATTATCTAATTCACTATATTGGTGACATCACAGTGTAGTGGGAAATATGATCTTGTCAATAAAGGATGGACAATCAACTGGGTATCGTGGAAAAAAATTCTTCAACTCCTACCTCATACCTTATGCAAAATTAAATTCCACATAGATTAGTGACCTCAAGGTGAGGAGGAAACAATAAAGATTTTTGAGGCAATCTTAAGATAAATTTTTTAAGCTGTGGAAGAGGCAAAGATTTTTGATTTTTTAATTTTTAAAAAGATTTTATTTGTTTATTTCTATTAGAGAGAGGGGCAGGGAGGGGGAAAGAGAGGGAGAGAAACACCAATGCGTGAGGGAAACATTGACTGATCACCTCTCTCAAAGGCCCCAACCAGGGATCGGCCTGCTACCCAGGCATGTGCTCTGACCGGGAATCAAACCAATGACATTTCACATTGTGGGAGAACACTCAACTGACTGAGCCACACTGATCAGGGCGAGGCAAAGATTTTTTAAATGGAAAGATAAAACAACTATCAAAGAAAAAATACAGATTGATCTTTAGTAAAATCAAATGCTTCTGTGCACCAGAAGTGAGCAATGAGAAAGTACAAACTCAATACCGATGTGGGAGAAGGATTCAGCAGCATATAGCCATGTATGATAAAGACTTCCCTACAGTTTCCTACAAAACATAAGCACATCTGCAAATAAACAAGAGGGAAAAAAGAGAGAGAGCAAGCAATACATATGATGTGCAAAAGACTTGAACTGCTATTTTATGGAAGAAAATATCTATGTGGCCACGAAACAAGAAAAGTTGATCGATTTTGTTAATAATCAGAGAAATATTAATTAACACCATAGTGCGTCATGAGTATCATAATGATTAAAAACAAACAAAATAATCCAAAAAATGTACCAGGTGTTCTTAACAATGTGGAACCATTAAAATACCCATGCACTGCTAGTGGAGATACAATTTAGACCAGGGACTTTAGGACGTTGTCGGTTATCTACCAAAGCTGAGTATGTGCCTCACCTGTAACCTAATAACTGCACCCCCACCCACACTCAGCAAGAAATACGTTCATCTGTTCACCATAAGGCAAGTCCTAGAATGCTCATCTAAGCATTATTGGTCAGCCCGGGCTGGTACGGCCCAGCTGGCTGAGCATCGCCCTGCCAACTGAGAGGTCGTTGGTTGGAGTCCCAGTCAGGGCACGGGCCTGGGTGGCGGGCTCTGGGCTCCATCCCTGGTCTGGGCCCTTACAGAAAGCAGCCTGTCACATGGGTGTCTTTTTATCCCTCCCTTCCCCTCTCTCCAAAATAAAATCTAAATTAAAAAAAAATATTATCAATCACAGCTCCAAATTGAGGAAACTATTCAAGTGACCATCACCAGAACAAATAATTCTAAAGTATCGACACAAAGGAATATTATATAGCAAGAAGAAAGAAAGGTGCGGTGTTCCACCCAGAAGTTTGAATCAATCTCATGAATATAATATTGACCAAAAGAAATACAGTATTCACAAGTGAGTATACACTTACATGCCTCCATTTATATCAAGTTAAAAAAAGAAAAGGTACATGTAATGTATGCTGTTAGAAGTCAGGTCAATGGTTTCTTGGGTGGCAGTGACAGAGAGCACAAAGGAGAGGCTGAGGGGTGGAGATAATTTTCTGTTGCTTGATCTAGTAGATGGTTGTGTATGTTTGTTCAGTTTGTAAAACTCTTGAAACTCTGTGTTTATGATATGTGCTCAATTCTGGGTGCCCAGTATACTTCAACTTTAAAAGTTTATTCTCTTGGAGTTTTTCCGATTTGCCCCTTCCTTTCTTACTTCCTTTCCCATTTCCTTCCTTCCTTCCTTCCTTCCATTATTTTGGGCATCCGCTATTGTACTGCATGCATTTCTCCGCAGTAAGTTTGCTGCCGCGAGCAACCCATGAGGGTTACTATAAGACTCTTCTAGTCCAGGTTTTCAGCCTATCTTTCCTGGGTTATTAAAACAGCTTCTGACCCGGTCTCTTTCTTGTCAGTATTAACTCCTTCAAATCTGCTCTCCACATTTTTGCTAACCTAATTTTTCTAAAGTATAAGAAATACCCTTCATGTCCTTCCTGGCACACAAGATAAAATTTAAGTTCCTGGATAATAATAATAAAAATAATAAAGCTAACATTTAATGAGCTATTTTGTGCTAGTGACTATGTTTATATTTATTCTATTTAATGATAAAAATAGCAATCTGTTTTGGAGTCTGTATCATCGATCACACTTTACACATGAGGACACAGTGGCATAGGTAGGATACCTCACTTGCCTAAGGTTACAGAGCAAGTACGTTGAAGAAAGGGAGTTTAAGCTGAGTTAGATCTGTCTGGAGTTCGTGCTCATGACCTAACTTTACCTCTTGGACGCTTCACAGAGTTCTCCTGCCTAACCTTCCTGCCTTACCCGCTCTGCTTCCCCCAGGAAAATCCCACCCTGCTTGCGGCGCTGACTCCTGCTGCTTTTGCGCTCCTCGGTCAGCGCGTATTCATCCAACCTCTTTACCTCCAACCCTTTCTGTTAGAATCACCTTCCTAAGCACAGCTGCCCATGCGGTGCCCTTGCTCAGACTCTTCAATGTCTCTTTTGACAACAGGTTAAAGCCAACACTTTACATCTAAATGTACTGACCTTTTATAACGTGGCCCCAAACTGCCTTTCCATACCTTGCCTAATTATTTCCGTCCATTCATCACACTCTTCTGTTAAGTGCAATTATTTTTAATTCCTTTTCATTTTTTATGTCTTTGATCTTCTAATGCCACTTTTCTTGAATCACCTTCCTCCACATTTAAAGGCCTATGCCCCACCTCTTTTCAAGGCCCACTCATATACTGCCTTCTTCAAAGAGCCTTTCCTTACGCCCAGAATCTTCCTTCATTCTTCTTGAGCTGCGTTAGGTACCCCCCTGGTTTTCTCTTATACTTCTGTTCCCATTTGTCATTACACCATTACAATTATCTATTTCTACTATGACAGGATAACACAGGACATCTATCTTCATACCAACCTCCACCCCAACTACACACAACTATCTTTAGGTTCCTGGAACACAGTAGATGCCCATTTTGAGTCTGCTGAACTAGGTACAACGAAAGTGAGGCAGGACCCCGATTTCAGTCTCTAATGGGCCAAAAGGGACACACACATTTACACAGTGCTTTATGACTGCAGCATTGCCTTCCCATGCCTTGTTTCATATGATCTTCTTAGAAATTATTATTACTGTTTATTTTATTGTGAAACTGAGGCTCTGGGATATGGATTGACCCAGTCAAGATAATATAAAATCATGACGGAAACTCAGGTTTCCCCAGGGAGTGAACTTCTCCAGAAAGCCTTCTTCAGGAAGGCTACTTTTGACAGGAACACAGAGAACAGTAACGAGACACATTTTTTGTTTTTAGAAATACTTTTCATGTTTTTACCTCATTGTCAGATCTTTCAGGTCATTTTCTGCCAGCTTACAGATAAACTGTTACTATTATCAAAATGGGTCTCTGGTGTTTCTTTTTATTAATTATTTCCCCTTCCTTTTTAAGTTCTACAGAGTCGACTTCCTAGAGTCAAGAGGACACAGCAGACATTATTTCACTGGGAGACCACGCAGAGAAGATAGCTGGGAAGAAGACCATGATTGGAGTCACACAGACAAGTCTTCCTCTTTCTAAATTCTGAACTGAAAAATCTTAGGTCACTCAGAGGACCCAGTTTTAAAAAAAAGCACAACCCAATAAACATATTGGGGCTTATGAGACTGAAAAGCATGGGCTCAAGATCAATCCTCCGCATTCATTAGAAGAGGGCTAAAATACAGACCCACATACATTGCGTTTATATGCATTTGTTTAAGAATTATTAAGTACCAGGCATTGTGCTAGATACCAGAGATAAAAAAACCCCAAAAAACATCAGCATCTGTTATGAAGCCCACAGTCAAAGTTATAAGTGGATGAAACAGTTCAAATGCATAATGGTAAAATGCAATAGGAATACAATCCAGCAATTACTTGCTTGATTTTTTTGTTGTTGTTGCTGTTCAGAAAAATGCGTGAACAAGTGCACTTGTTCACGCATGAATGTTCATAGAACCTTAAAAAAAAACACCTTAGGTTGCTACTCAATGCGGGGCTGGGGATGGTTAAGTAAACTGTGGTATGTTCATACCATGAAATAGTACTTATAGATAAAAAGGAATGAATGATTTATATATGAAAAACTTGGTAAACTGTCAAGGGAATTGTTCTGAGTTGAAAAAGCCAATCACAAAAGGTCACATACAATTATTTCATTTATATAGCACTTTGAAATGATAAAACACTAGAGATGGAGAACAAATCAGCGGTTGCTAAGGGTGAGGGACGGTTCAGGTTGCGTGCGAGAAGGGGGAGGTGTGTGTGACAACCAAAGGGCAGGGCCTGGCTCTCTGTAGTGATGGGCTCTCTCGTGTCTTGACTCTGGTGGTGGATACATGAACCTACATATGTGGTAAAGTGACACAGAATTGAATGCACACACATGTATGCATAAAGCTGGGGAAATAAGATCAGTGGAGTGTTATCAATAGCCCTATCCTCGTTACTTTGGGGGGAAATTTGGTACAGGGTACCAAGGATTGCACTGCTTTATTTCTTGTAACTGCATATGAATGTATAATTAACTCAAAAATATAACAGTTAAGAATTCACTATGAGCCAGAAAGGAATATATTTGATAGGATCAAGATATATGATAGAAAGATTTGATCTAGCCAGGGGGAGCCATTAAAATCTCTCCTGAAGAGAGGACATTTGATCTGAGGTCTAAAGGATGAGTATGTGCCACCTGAGCAAATAATGAGGCTAGAAATACCAAGGGGATGATTTATATGACAACTTCCTAAAAACCAACGCTTTCTAAGCTGGGTTTTTTTTTTTTTTTCATGTGGGGCTGTGTTATAAAGTAGTAAATTTCCCTCATCTGGGAATATTCAATCAGAGTGGCTGGCCATTCTAGTGTAGGCCATATATAACAATTAGGACCAAGACTGAAGTGGGCAATTTCTAAGTTTCCTTTCCATTTCCTTGAGATCATATCTTAGTGTTCATTTCGCACCGAATTAAAGAAAAAAGGGCAGTCAGAATTGGGGAAAATATCTGGAAATGGATCGTTGCCTCGTCGGTTGATTTAAGGAACTGTTCCAATGAGTAAATGTAGAATTCAGGTTGCAAAACCCTGAAGCATGAAGAGTGATAGCAGGCATGATATCACAAAGGACTTCACACGAGGGTTCCTGATCCCTGTTCCCTGGGGTCATCTCTCCCTCTGGGTGGATGAGCCCTTTCTTAATGGTCTGAATTGCAGGCTACTCATTCCCAAGTGGGTTATAAACACGAGCCCTCCTATTAATTTCAAATGATGCATTTCTATCTCTGGCAATGAATAAAACAGATCAATGCCACCCGCATGTTTTATTGGGCCTCCCGTGAAATGAATCTGTAGGGAGACACCCAGCAGGATGGAGCTGACATGCAGATGAGATTTGTAAGTGAGGACATATTGATTATTTCCATCTCAGCTTAGGCAGTAACTCCACTCAACGCTGCTTCCCCTGTTTGAGCTCATTATTTATGCCATAAAAACACTATCTCAATGATAATAACAGACTTCATTTACAAAGACAGAACATAAAGCATCAGTGCTGAAGGTTTCAGAAGGTAGGAGAAGAGGGAGAGAGAAATTTAACAAGTCCTAGACAGGCACAAAGCTGCCAAGCCTCATCTTGAAGCATTTATTCCCCCCAAAAGCACAGACGAGCGCAGGCACTAGATTACTGGGCTCTTTACTAATAACTCCAGACTTGTACAAGGGTTGGATTGATGGATCACACAGAACTTTGGTCACAGTGAGGCTTTCCTTACTGATGCCTGACTTTTCTGCGCCATGCCACTTCCTCAAGGCATGGAGAGCCTTTCTGGGTGCCTTCTTCCACTTGGCGTTTGTCAGGTTCTCAAGTACCCACACAAGTGTCCATTCAAATGTAATCACATTCAGCAGAAACTGAACGGCTCTTCAAAGTAAGGTTTTTCTTTTTCCCCCCAGTGAGTTATTTCAGCAGCTAACATGGCCCATATCTATTGTTTTGCCATCAATAATTTTATAACTTTCTTTTTAACATAAACCCAATACAGGTAATTGCGCTCAGGTCACCAAGCAGTCATTGCAAATGCATGTTCCTTTCACTACTCTTGGGAGCTGTGGCGGCGTCCCCCTTATATAAGACATGTCCCCGCCATCAGCGAGCTTGTGCCCTAGGGCAGCAGTCATACACATAGCGAGAAGGTCTGAACACCTATGGAGGGAAAGCCTAGGGTGGTGGGAAGTAATTACAACAGGGAGGCATGGGAAGTAGATGAAATCCATGACGCCTTAGCTGGGTCTTGAAATTGGTATAGTCGCCTTCTGCTATATTTTTTGGTAAAAATATGCCTAATGCTTTTTAATAACACACACACACACACACACACATATATCCAAAAATATGCCTAATTCTTTTTAGTAAAAGAGTAATATATACTTATTAGAAAAATTTGAAAAAAATATAGCTATGTAGAAAAATTTTTTTTCAATGAAAACTAGCTCATTATCATAGAGATAACTGCAACTTATAGTTAAGTGTGTATTCTACACCTTTTCTTATTTAGATTTTATATACAAAATAGATCTATATTTTATATTATATTTGTACCTGTGTGTTTTATACTTAGGAGTGTTGTGAACATCTTTTTAGGTTGTGGTCCATTCTTCTCTATCATTGTAATGACGGCCAGGCTTCTCTTTAGGGGTGTCTCAGACCTTAGTTAACCAATTTGCTAGTACTGGACATTTAGTATTAACAATGTCATCGTGGATGAAAATAGCATTCCAATGAACATCCTAGAAACATCTGTGATGGTTGCTTTAGAATAAATTCCTAAAATTGGAATTGCCCTGTAACAGGCATTTTTTAAAGTTACTGATAGATACAGCTGTGTCATTTTTGAGTGGTCTATCGGTCAACTTGCCCAACGGTATCAGAGGACTGTGACTTCTTAGAGAGCTTTTTTGACAGGCAGCATTGATGGGGAATATTTTGTCAACTGATAAAATAACTGTGGCAGGGGTAACTAAATAGTTGGTAGTATTCAGGCTTCATGTCTAGTTTGAAATAAGTTTGGTAAGGCAGTTTGGAGCAAGTGAGTAAAAATGAATTTGCTTTTTTTAATCAGTAGCAACGATCGAGCACTGACAAATGGTCTGTATTAGTTTTATTATTATTGTAATAGATATGCACAATAAAAACGAATCTGAAGAACACAGCAGATACAAAATGAATAAAAATAGTTGCCCCAAGTTTAGTTGTTTTCTACAGGTATAACCAATTAATAGTAGTTGGTCATCTTTCCAGAAGAATTTGAGTTACTCAAGTATGCTTTGTGGGCTTAGGCAGTTCATTTTTATTTATTTATTTTTTTCCAAAATGGAGTCACTTATCTGATTGGTCAATTTGAGAAAAACGAATTGCACATGCTTGTGTCAGCTTCCTTACTTCTGCTCAGAGAGTCCTGCCCCAGGGCACTGGGAAGTGTCCTTCCAGAAGTAATAATGGTTCAAGGATGCAGTAGGTTGTCTAGGAAGCCAATCTGCCTGTAGGTATAAGCCACATTCTCTGAACGGCCTTTATTTGTTTTTTAAAGGAGATATTTTCATATGCACATATGCTATTCCATGTCTTATCTCTCAATTGATTCTGGACTCAGGCAAGGAAAGGTTTGCTACTTGCTAGACATTCTCTCAAGAACTCAAAGCATAGTATTGTAGAAAACTTAGTTAACAAGATTTCTGTTAATGGCCATTTATGTTATTTACAGATTTTTAAAAAAAATTATACACAATGCTGCAACATACTTTCATGAATAAGCAAATGTGAACATATCTGTATGGTATAACCTGACAATACTCTGTGAAAGAGTGTGTATTTTTCATGTTGTGATAAAAACAAAATGACCTCTACTTTTTTATTTATCATTTTTTAACAAATTTTTGCCTCTCATCAATAGTTAATGTAAGACTGGTGTTCTCAACCATATTGTCAATGTGCAGTAATCTCAAACTCTGATCTATACCATTCTGGTAGGTGACAAATGGCATCTCATTAAAATTTTAATTGGCTTTCCCTTAATTATGTGTGAGGCTGTGCTCTTTTTCATGTTTATTGGCTATCCATATACTTCTTTCTGTGAACTGCCTGTCCATCTTTTTTGCCCATTTCTCTATTAGGTCATTTATCTTTCTCTTATTGATTTCCAAGAGCTCTTTGCATATTAATAAAGTCAGCTATTTCTTTCCATGATGTGCTGTAAACTAGTTCTTTACTTATTTTTGTCTTCTGGTTTTGTGTAGGCATTCTTCTCCTTTCGTGGTCGAATGTCATGGAGTCAAAATTCCAATTGCTTTCATGACTTATGTACATTGACCATATGCTACCTGAAAGGAGATACCGCTTAGGTTGTAAGAGGAAATATGAAAACACACAGGCATGAATTAGAAAAATATTATAATTTCTTGTTCAAGGTTACGGTAATGGTAAATAAATGGAGGAAAAATGAGTAGAGGCTTCTTCAGAAAAATATATTCTGTGAGTAGAAATTAATAAGGCTGAAATTCCAAGGTTAGTAGGCAGGTGGAACTGGGATTTGATAAATGTACCTTCTCTAAAGAAATTCTTTTGTTCTCTATCCTTCCATAAATTCATTAATCATGACTTAGAAATGAGTCTAACATATTAGGCTATACTCAACACACACTGTTATATCTTTTTTTTTAGATGTCAGATACTTCTCTTCATCTCCTTGGACAAAGAGAACTTTAATAGAGTAATGTTGGCATATTAGAGGATTATCTTAGGCAATGTTAATTTTATAACTGTTATTGATTAATAAATAAATCATTATGCCTCTTTAACCACCTTATATGGTATTCTTTCATAATACTTCTCAAAAGTAATGATGATATATTTATAGGAACATTTAACACTTGTATCTCTCTTAGACCACACACTCCATGAGGGCATGGACCAGTCCTATTTTGTTCACTGTGTCTCTTGTACTTAGCACAAAAATTACACATACTAGGTGTTGGATAAGCCCCTTCACATGAATGACTAGTAGCGACCACTCATAAAATGTTTTCTTAAGTTCGAATAAAGTTTTGATGCTTATGAAATATATTCACATACAGAATTTTATTTGGATGTTGAATGTCACAATAACTCCATGAGTTAGGTTTTATCTCCATTTTATTGGGGAGGAAATTTAAACGCATATACATGACATGACATTTCCAAGATCACACAGAGAGAAATAATTACTCCAAGCCACAATTTCACCCAGTGCTTTTTCCACAATGTCATACCTCAAATTAATAATCATATAAACTTCAATATGAAAAGGTTAAAAACTTTCTAAATGCAGTCAGACTTGGCTGTTCATTAAAAATATATGTTTGCTGTGTACAAATAATGAAATGATAATACATCTTCATTAGGTGGTTCATCCAATTGCTGTGGTGACTTTGATGCCCAAAGCCGAGGGTGGTATTTACTAATAGTAAGTTGTTCATAATACACTGCATGTGTGCCATTGAATTTTTTTTTCTGAAGTCGGTACAAAAAAGAATGTGGCTCCATGGTGGAGAAAGAAGGGTTCAGGTTAGCGAGTAAGATGATTACATTGTTGGGAGCCACTACGATTACTTACAATTATAACACTTAAGTTGACTAGATATACCAAGGAAGTAGATTTTCTAATGGCACTGCAAACAGGACAAGAAGCTACTTCTGATTTCAGCAGAGCCTGACCACGGGGTAACCCACAACACTGGCTTATTCATTTAACAAATATGTATTGAATGCTTTGAACCAGGGATTCTGCCGCAGAGACAAGGGGTCAAATCCCTGCCTTCAGGAAGCATATATTCTAATAGAGTGATAGACCATAGACAATGGAGACATTAATTAATACGGTATAACAGTGACTGATTGTTGCTGCAAAGGAAACATATTGGATGATAAACTGAAAAAGAAGTAAAATAGACCGCAGGGACATCCTGTCTGAGGAGGTGATAGTTAAGCTAGATCTGGTCTTATGACTGAGCTACAAGATACATTAGAAAGATATATGTATGTATCTGAAAATATCCAAGGCAGAGTAAAATAATGCAAAGCAAAGTTTAGAGGAAGGAAGTTTTATATTTACAACACAGAATGGAGGTTTTGAAGCTAGAGAACAAGAAGGAGAATGTGAGGTGATGCAGTCAAAGACCAGCAGAAACAGCATTGTGCAAGGGCACGGGAACATGGTAAGAAATCTGGTCTTTCTTAATTAAATGAGAAATCATTGAAGATTATTTGAAGAGTTTTAAATAGGGAGCTATGATAATATACTTTTTTTAAATCTATGATGTCTGAGATTTTAAAAAAGTGATCATGTTCAGAGAACTGGACGTTAGCAAAGTTTGATAAAATTTTTGGTTTAGGGGAAACACCAAAGTCCAATAGAATCAGCAAATTTACAGCTAGATTAGAGTTTAGGAGAGAGATGCTGTAACCTCACTGACAGGGATTTACTGAGGAGGAAACGTTGCTGGTGGTGAGGTCCTGGAAGCACCTGTGCTTTGGAGAACCTCTTCTAGCCTCTTGTCTCTAAAGCTGATCCTAGCACACCCTGGCCACTCACTCGTGAGCGGTCTGAGAATTACCAGTGGAGAACTGGAGGGTTTTATGGTGGCATACTCAGGTGAAAGAATGAATGAATGAATGAACATAAATAAAGCCATGTAAACAAAACTAGTCTTGGAATTTTAGCTGCAGGTGAGATATAGAATAAAGCAATGATTTCAAATCCTAGCTTATCATCGGTATCACTGGGGAAGTGTTGTAAAGATTAAAATTTCTAGGTCCCACTTGTGTAACTTGTAACCTACTGATCAGTAGGGCTTTGTGCCCAGGAATATGTATTTTTTTAAAATTTCCCATTAAATGTTGATGCTCAGCCAGGTTTAGGAACCATTGAATTAGATAAGCTTGCCAAGTCCCTTTCAGCCCAGTGAGTCTGTAAATTATCAAACTGTAGTGGAACCAACATGGGACTATTGCTAGATGGTGCTAATGTGGATTGCCAAAATGTTTCATTTTAAATTTCATTTGAGGAGAAAGCCAAATGATATTAGCAAATAAAAAAAAAGTTATTGGCACCAAATCCTCCCAGCTGCTATGCATTGAAGGCACAAATTACTATATGTGTATTCTGATTGTCTGAGAGAGAAAATGCATCTTCCAGGGAGACATGACTTATGGTCAAGGGAGTGTTTAGGCACGGGGAGAAGGTATTTAGGATCGTCATCCATTATTTTTGTAGAACTCCCTGTGTTGTCACTGTGGAAGAAAATTTTGCTCATTTGTGGCTGTGTCTTCTAGCTGCAAGCTGTGCTAAGTTATGAGGAAGCTGTTGTCAGAGTCACATCGCGGGTTCAAGGTCACATAAAGAGTCACTGACAAAAACGGTTTTTAGTTATGGGCGCTACATTCTTAAGTATCAATAGGCAGTCTCCCAAGACAGAGCAACTGCACAAAACAACAGAAGTATCTCATTGTTTAGATGAGAACTATATTCCTTTTCTGTACCAGAGTAAACTCACCTAGGAAAAGTGATATATCTCAAGGGAGAAGAATACTGAAAAAGTCTATTGCTCATAAACATTTTTTTCCACCCTGATGCCATAATATTTAAAATGCCACCATTAGGGACTCCTTTTGAAGAGAAGACTATACCCATATCAAGCTGCATTTGTTTTAGAGTTCCTGGGAAAGATAATATAGTAAGTATTTCATACATGTTTTTACTATGTGACATTATTTTTTTTTATATTCATTTAGGGCTTGAATTGGTAATTGGTTTATTCAAAAACAGCCCACCTAATTATAACACAAAGTTGTTATACAGTATATATACATACATACACACACCATATATTCTTTTATTTATTTATTTATTTATTTATTTATTTAGTATATTTTATTGATTATGCTATTACAGTTGTCTCCTTTTTTTCTCCCCTTCATCCCCTCTGCCCTGCACCCCATCCCATCATCCCCACACCTTTTAGTTCATGTTTATGGGTTGTACATATCGGTTCTTTGACTTCTCAATTTCCTATACTATTCTTAGCCTTCCCCTATTTTTTTTTTTGTCAACATTTTTCCTGCCACCACTTCCCCCAGCCCCACCCATCCCTACCTCCCACCCTCAATCCTTCCCACATTTGGCTTTGTTGAGGGTCCTTCATGCATGATCCTTGATGACCCTTCCCTCTCCCCCCCCCTCCCCGTTATCCACCTTCCTCCTCCCCTCTGGTTCTCAGTTTGTTTTTTATTTCAATGTTGCTGGTTACATTTTGCTTGCTTGTTTATTTTGTTGATTAGATTCTACTTATCTATATATTCTTTTAATAGACATTCTTTTAATAGAGCTTAAGTGAATTTATTTATTCAACAAATGTCTGTAACAAAGGGCACCTGCTATGTACCAGCCAGTGGAATATACACTAGAAGTGCAATCATGTCTAAAACACAAACTCTACTCTCAAGAAAATCCTCGTTAGCATAGTAATCAGATCCTGTGTGCACACACACACACACACAACACACACACACATATGTATACACATTAGACTATGGGGTATAAGGCTATTCAGACTTTGTGCCTTTATTTTAAAAGAGAAACTTCTTCTGGGATGGTTTCATGACAGATTTTAATTTGCAAAGTTCGACCAAATATTTTCCATCTCCCATGCTCCTCGTGTACTCTATTTTGGAACACTCTCTCTTGGAATTTAATTTTCATATTCTGAATAGACCAAGGCATGTGATGAGGTCCACAGACACATCACCTGGTCCATAATTCCAGTTAAAGCAAGACTTGAAGACATCTCTGCCCAGGTTCTAAATGTGCAGGATAAAAAAAGCTTCTGGGTGCTCCTAGTCCCCAACCAGCCAAGTGTTCCCAGAGAAGAGCCCCAACCTCACAGAGCAAAGGCTAGCTATTTTCACTACATTCTGGCTAATTTTTTAAGAAATAGCAAAAGGGGATACTTATTGGACTCTTACTACTTGTCAGGGACTCTACTAAGGGATTTACATAATTAGCTCGCTACTCATTGAATCCTTAAAATGGCCATGGAAAGATGGTTACTCTTCTTATTCCCATTTTATAGATGATGAAACGAAGGCTTATAATGGATGTGACATCGCTGGTAAAAACGGGCTGAGGCTGAAACCCAAATATGGTTGCCTGTCTCCATGCTGACGCTCGAAGTTATTTAACCAACAGTCAATTTATCAACCTGTATGAGTATCTGGCTGCATTCTTGACCAATAGCATCTGTAAGTATTATAAAATGATTGATATTTTAGACTGTAATGTTTAGGATTGTTTATTATGCAGTAATAGCTAATCAGAATATGTTGCCCCCAACCCTACTGTTAGTTGTAACAAAACTTCACATCCCTCAAGGGCTGGTTTGTTAGTCATTATCACAAGGAGAAGACGGTGACCTTTATAGAGCACATACAATTTTCTAGAGTGTTCTACACGCTCTGCTTTCAGGACATTCGACATCTGCATCCTGGGCTGCCTTTTACCGATGACCACGTTGGCTCAGAACGTGGCCTGCGGTGTGCCCTGGGCTGATGTCTTCCCATGCTCCACCCTCTTAGCCTGCACAGTACTCATTCCTCAGGTCATCAGCCCAGATTTAATGTCCTATGGAAAGTGTCCGAGGGTCTCTACAATTTAGTTGGGCCCTCTGGGTCCCAGATTTGCCATGCACCCAGTCATAGCAAGTATTTTTTAATTATCCGCATTTTACTGCCGATAATTACATAGTTCCCAACTGATCTATGATTCCTGAGGATAGAAATAAGCTTTGCTCACTGTTCCACACTCATAACTTGTTGTGGTGACTAAAAGATAATAAGTGATCAAAAGGACTAGCATTCAAGTTCCCAGTTTCTTGCCTCAAACATCTTACATGACCACTTAACTCTTCTATTTCTGTTCAATGAAAGCCTCCAATATTTTTCTGTTACCATCACCTTCTTTTTCACTCCCACAAACCATTCAAATTTAAACCCTGGCATAATGAACTCTCAGTGGAATTTAATGCAAAGGGGGGAGGGGGCTTGGGGAGGAGCGAGAGCATTGGGTGGTCTGGTGGGATGAGGTACACCAGTGACATTCAAGGGTCCTGAAGTTAGACTATCCTGGTTCAAATCCTGGCTTTATTACCTTCTTTCTTGTGGTCTTGGTCAAGTTACTTAACCTTACTAAGTCTAGTTTTCCTCATTTTTAAAGTGACATTAATGGGTGTTGTTGGAGAAACAAATGAAATGATGCACATTAGGAGCTGGCAGTGCACACGGTAAATAGTAAGCATTTAGTTATTGTCAATGATAATCGTCACAGGAAGCAGTGGCAGGAACAGGAGAAGTCACGGTGACAGAAATAGCAACATTAACACCAGACAGTGATTGCAAATCGCCATTCAAATCATTTTTTTTCTTCCTGGATATAAGTCTTATGGGTCTGAGTCACCCTGACATGTTTTTTTGCACTGTATTTGGGTCACCTTAATGTCTACAGTGATTCCTCCCCATTAATTCAATTCAAATAACAGAATGAGAACATCTTAGAGCGCCAACAGAAAGAGAAAAGGTGTTTCCAATTACTGAGTACTTACTATGTACTAGGCTATTGCTACGGCTTTTGCACTAGAAAATTTTAAGTCATAATTTAAATTCTCAACTCAGGAAAAAAAAAACACCTGAGAATGAATAAGAAAATCTTTAATGTGACATTGTGAACATGGAACTATTGCATGGAATCAAGGTGAATAAAAAAAGGTGTAGCACTTTTAGACTTTCTAATGGTAATTCAGAGTATGAGCTAGTCCAAAATTCAATAGAAAGTTGCCAAGAAATCACGGAAACTTAAACTCATGAAGAAGGTTTTAAGTAGCTGTTTCCTTGAGAAGCTGATGTTTTAAGTGAAGAAGAATCCCTAAAAACAGCATCAACACTATCATCAATTAGAAACAGCAGCACTGGAGATGGAGAGGAGCTGTTATGTTGCTCCTCCCTGGGGTCAGGGCTGGGATGACACCCTAGAGGGCTATTTCCAGTTCTGCGTGAGTTAATGATTCCGGTATAATCAGCCCCGCTCAAGGAGAACGCAACAGAAGAACAAACAAAAGAAAATTGTTGGGATTACACATAAACTCTCTTTGGACATATGCAGGATCACAAAGTTAATGAGTTTCCCATTCAGATTCTCTGATGGTAGCCTATTACGATGGCCCTAAACATTCTGAGAAAAGTGCTACTAAAGATGGGGATGGGGTGGCTATCAGGTCTGACTGCTGAAGAAGAGGCGGTTTGGTGAGGGGAGAAGGTCTTTCTCCTGCAGGCTGTCTTAAGCCCAGGGAAGGAGATCCAGATGCTTGTCAGGACCCATGTTAGCATCTATAAAATCACCAAAGGGATGGGGGGGGCAGTGGCAAAGGAGTGCACAGCCCCTGCGGCCACAGGAGCCCTGGGGCCTCCTTGAGGTTCGAATAGAATACTTGTAGAAAAAAATCAACCACATTCAAAGAAGGGCAGTAATCATACAAAACTCATTACACACAGCAAATAGAAAGAGCACCAAGAAAAGAGATAGACCTGTTGATTAGAAACCCCACTGTCTGTAAAGGGATGGGAGAGATGTTTTAGATACATTAAGCACTGTTCTTCTGTCTCCATGGAGCAAAACAGGATGATGTAGTTCAGATTTTTCACATGTTTTAAATAGCGCTTTCTCTCTTTTAATATCTTTTTTATTAAATTTATTGGGGTGACATGGGTTAATAATGTTATAAAGATGGGAGATGATGATTTGACTTTGGGTGGTGGGTTTTTCACCTTTTATAAAATATCAGAAGCCATTTATTTCTGAAAACTTGTCTGGAAGGCCAAATATAAAATGCATTAGAGCAGATCTACTATGTTCAGACAAAAGGTAGAGGCTCAGATCCAGCCCCCTTTCCTCACTTCTTGGCCCCGGAAGTTGACATACCCATGAAACCCATGAGGTCAGATACTAGAGTTTGAAAATCTCTTTGGACTGGTTTAGCTAAGAAATACTCGGCAAGCTGCTCCAACTTTCTGAGCCTCAGTTCCTTCATCCTTAAAACGGCAATAACTGGAACCTACCAGGAATGCAGGGAAATTAATGGGCTAAGCAGTTTAGTGCTGGGAACCTAGCAAGTCCTGAAACATACACTTCTCTCTTTACTAGGAATCACAGCATGAAGGTCACGTTCTCGGAACACCTTTCTTAGTATTTCAGCACACACAAAGCTATCTCTTGTTTAAGTCCTATTGCACTTTAATTTTTGTGTAACAATTTACATTTAGTCATTTGCAATTAATATTATTATTAACAAAATAATCATAGCAACTAGTTTTATTAATCATGTACTATATATATAGTATAAGATGATTTGTATTTATTTTCTCAAACTTCCATGAAAACCCATCAAAACAGTTATTGATATTTTTTTCCAGTATACAAATATAGGAAAAAAATGAGGTTAAAGGTTTATTAAGTAAGGTACTTTGTCAAAATCCTGTAAACAGGAATTTGTAAAGAGCCTATATTTGAACCCAGATCTGTCTGCAAAGTCTTAATTTAATCTATTAACACTTCATGTTCCGCCTCCTTGATGAGGCTGTAAATTTCTTGAGGCAAATTACAGGTCATTCATTCATTCGTTTATTCAACAAATATTTTACGATGCACTTACTAGGCATAGACACTGTTTGAGGAACATACATGAGCAAAACAAACAGGATTTTCTGTCCTTAATAAGAACACAGAAATATGTTCAATATTATTAGTCATCAGGGAAACACAAATTGAAACCTAAATAAGAGAGCCCCATACACTTACTAGGATGGGGACTATGACAGATGACACAGAGGGTTTGCAATGATGCAGAGGTATTGGAACAGGTGGTGAGAATGTAAAATGGGATAGTCATTTTGAAAAAAAAATGTTTTAAGTTAAATGTACACCCAATGACACATTCCTTGATATTTAACCAATAAAAAATAAAAATAAAAATGCATGTTTATGTAAGGACCTGGTTCTAGTAGCTTTTTTTGTAATAGCCAAAAACCTGAAAACAACCCAAATTTCCACCAACTGATGAATGGTAAACACATTTAATAGATCCATATCATGAAACTATTTAAGAACAAAAATGATGTAACTACTGGTACATGCCACAGCATGGAAGGATTTCAGAATCATTATGCTAAATGCAAAGTGCTGGGTTCAGGAGGCCCCACACAGGTCGGGAGAAGGTAAGTTTACGGGCGTGAATACGTGAGACATGGAACTTATCCTTGTATTATTATGTATTAAATACTGTATTATTTTCCATAGGAACTACTCTAAAACTGCTTTTGTTCCATCCTGTATTGTATGATTCCATTTTTACGGCCTGTAGAGAAAAAGGACAAAAGTAGAGATCAGTTGTTTCTAGGGGCCAGAGGGTAAGGACTTTGGGGGACGATCACAGCATTTTGCCTAACCGGCTACAGAGTGCGGATAGGCAGAGGCTGAATGGGGATGCTTACGCCAAGTCAGCCTGGCTGTATTGGATAAAACATGGTAATTGACATTCCCCATCTAACTACACATCCCTCGAGTGCTCACCTATATTACAGCCATACAAAGTGCAGCCCTATGAGAAAAGTTTGACCTTGAGTGGGAGGCAGGAGCAAAGGGAACTAAATTAAAATACCTGGGTCTCAGATTGCTAGAGTGAAAATCATTTGCAGGCTTGTAAAATGCAGACTCACGGGCCTGACTTGAATGATTTTGTGAAGGAGACTTGGAACCTTCTTAAAAATATAGACCTGATAATCCTGGTCCATGTAGCTCCAGGAACTGGAACTAGAGAGACCAAGCTCTAGGACGATTAGCTCGACCATGTGCTCCAGCCTCGGTGGGGGAGGAAGAAGTCTCATGGTTCAGTTACATGTCATGTTGACAAGGTAGAGATGGGCCTCCTTCAGTCTACATTTGCTGTTCGGCGAGATCCACTTCAATGGGTGAGATGTGTACTCAGGAACATGAGGGGGACCAAAGTTTTGTCGCCCCAAAATATACCTTTTGAGGTACTAATTTTAAACTTGCCATTAAGAAACAAAAGGCTCAGGAAGAACCTTTGATCCCCCTCCTCACCTGCCTAAAGGAGCTGAGGCAGAGAAACCTGCTTCAGGAAGGGAATCTTAGCATGTTCACCTTAGAACATAAGAATTAAATGTAACAGACAGGAAAAAAACCGGCGAAGCCTGCTTGTTGAGCGTCTCTCTGTGTCTCATTGTTTCTGGGGTACCGAGCAAGAATTTTTGTTTACCACATGTCATCTACTTGTGAATGGCCTACTTTTCCTTTGACATCCCAGACCCTGACTCCCTTCCCCTTTGTCTAAAATGTCATATAAACCTTAACTGTCCAATGCGCCTTCAGAACTCACATCTTACCACACCCAGGTGTGTACGCATCTGTAGTAAACATTGGACATTTTCTCCTGTTGATCTGTCTCATTCATTTGATTATCAGTCCAGCTA